>VZTB01013362.1:607763-619980 GCA_013397245.1 Thryothorus ludovicianus | reverse complement strand
CCTCCCGCCGGCTGTGCCCGCTCCCGGGGCGCGACCGCCACCGCCGGCCGGGGCAGCGACAGCCCGGCTCCGCGGGGACAGCGGCGCTGCACCTCGGCCCTGTCAGACCTCGCTGAGGCAGCAGGGAAGATGAAGCCGGAACGAGGTAAACGGCTTATCAGTACATTGCTTTTTGTTTGTTTTGTCTTGCAGGATTAGAAGTAGCCCGGTGTTTGGTTTCGATGTTATCGCTCTATTTCCTTATCCCCTCCCTTGTCATTTTGGGGGCTGGGAAAGAATCCAGGTACTCGGGCTCAACTCGAGAAATGCCAGTGGGAGTGGGATGCGGAAGGTGCCCCGCCAAGGGGGGTTACAGCCCCGTGTCCTGCCTGCCCTTCGGCTTTCCATTGTCTGGGCTGGATGGAAGGGAGACAAGAGCCGTAGCGAAGTGCCTTTGCTGTGGGAATGCTGCAGTTCGTGTGTCAGACACAGCCGGCTCGTTAGCACAGTCCTGCAGTGCTGAGGCGAGAGTCGGTCAAAGGCAAATCGGGCATCGACAGACAAAGCCAGCAGATAGACAGAAATGTCCAAATATAGCTGGAAAACACACTGAAAATAACCATAACTTACAGCTGTGTTGTTTTATAAACTGACAGTGATTTTTTTTTCCCAGTTATAATGGAGATATTTCACAACAAGCGTGGTGAAATACAAAATTTTCACGATTATTTGGTTACATCTTATCGGATTACTGACATCTGGTTTTACAGAAAAATCAAGACGGCAGTCTACGTATATGTTTATAACACTTGAGCTCTTTTGCCGTATAGCAACAGCTGCTGATGCCCCTAGAGTTGGAAATATGTCATGACTTCTATTTTGATCCACAGGAGCAGTGATTATTGATTCGTGTTAAAGCAAGATATTTTTTGAAGAAAATCTTATGAGTGCTCGTTGTAGTATTCCGAATGTTAATTAAAAACAATAATCCGCGTTTCCTAAAGTTTTTATGGTTCTATTGCTTATCTGGTTGCTTTCAGTTTAAAAACGTGTTCTATTTCTCTTATAATCACTTTGGTGTTTTTAAAAACATTTTTATATAGCTCAGCTATTCGTGTATTAAATGCTAGCACTTACATGACATACGCATCTTAATTAGGTTTGTTAATGACACGTTTGCTAATAGTGACACTGCATACATGACCACTCTTGGGTGGATTTCTTGTCTGTAGGTGCTGCAGGGATTATATGGTGTGATGATAGCACAGATAGTACAGAAGCAATCATAAATTAATGAGGTTTAAGTACTATGGTTTTGAAAAGGGCCTTTCTCATTGGTTTCCTCCTTGTTTCTTAACTACTTAAAGCTTCACACCATCTACTGTAGCAAGGCTGGTTGTTTTTAGCATCTTTAGATTTTAATACCACATCCTAAAGTTTGAAAACTTTACTGTCAGGGTGAAATTATATTTCGGAATTACGAGGTAAAATTCAAGTCAATATTTGCAGCTTTAAAATGTTCTGCTCTAGCAGTTTAACATCTATATGACGTTTGTGTACTCATTTCTTTAATTTTTAGGCAGAAGGAGTTAGAACAATGGAAACATTTTCAGTTGCTGTATGATGAGTGATCAGATGCCTTTTTTTAACCAATCTGGTGTAGAGGGCACCAAATTTGTACAGAAGGCAAGTTATTAGTTTGCTGGGGTGGTTTTTGTTTTTTTCTTCTTTTTTTTTCCCCTAAGCTGGGACATAATAAATTGAGATTCTTATACACTGTAAAGTGTTTACCACAAACTGGGCAAAATCCTTCAGAAGTTATGTCTTGAAGTTATTCTAAGATAATTAACAAAAGTCTTGAAATGAGTCATGGGTCTTGCCAAACGTGGGGGAGTATCTCCAGCCGTTTTAGTGGATCCCTCCAGCTTAACTGTGTGCTAATAGAGCAATACCATGCACAAAGGGGGTTGTGAAAGTGCTGCCTAAATGCCACATGCTGCCCACAGAAACTCTTAGGAGGCACGAATCATGCAAATGTTTACATGTGCTGCTTTCTGCATAGCAGCTGCACCACAGGACACAAGCAGTCAAGTGTGCAGTCACCTGCTTCCAATCCTCGCAAATTAATAGCAAAGGGCAGAGGACAAGCAGACCACTCAGCCTGCCACAGGTTTCACTTCTCTACAGAGCCTCAAAATCCTGAGAAGACTGTAAGCTCACATTCGAAGTAAAGCAGAAAGAAGCAGACTTTTAACAGGCTTGCAGTGTGTTGGCTTTTTTTGTTGTTCTTACAAGTAATTATAACAGAATCAATTTGGAGCAGAGGGATGCAGTTCTTGTTAGAATTAAACACTGCACTTGGAGATTGTAGTGCCCAGGCACATTGGGAGAGATATGGTTTAGCCTTTGCTGAGCTTCCAGTAAGGTTCTTATTATCCCCAGCAAAGATGGATGGTGCAGGAGAAGAAAGAGATCTAAATGTGCAACTATTTTTATCAGTGGAAGTGTTGCAGAATGTTTAAATTTAAGGAGGTGAGAGGGATGGACAGAAATGAAGAAAATGGGTATTTAGCCCTAAGGTATTTACCTTCCTCTATAGGAGGGAAAGTTGGAAAATTGCAGATGTATATATATAATATGTGAGAGCAGTGTGGAGGGGATTGGATATGGAGCTCTGCATAGCAAACCTGCAGAGCAGTTTTGTGGATGAGGGAGAGCAGAAAGAGAGCTTTGAAAGTACAGGTAAAAATGTGGAATTATTCCTTTGCCACGCAAAGGCACGGGGCATTCCTGGGATGTATCTCATGTGCATCACTCAGGACGTAGCCATCAGGTGGGGTGTGAGTGTGGAAGGAGGGTGATTGCTCTGAGCACATTCCCAGAACTGTCTGTACTGGGTCTAGGGAATGCAGTAACTCAAATGCTGATGGCTGCTGCTCAACTTTACCTTCCCTGTGCTACCGTTCTTAAAGTGAAATGCTGAAGCATCTTAAAATAGAGTGTTCATGTTTCTTCAGCTGAGGCTTCACTGGTGCCAGGGAGGATAATTATTTATGTCCCTTTCTTACATGCAATGTTTTTGGAGTGATGTTTGAGTTTGGGGCTAGTTTTGGTTGGGTTTTTTTGGTTTTTTTTCCTTCTGCAGTAACAACATCTCAGGTTACCTGGCTTTGATCCATGATATCACGATTTGGTTTCTGCAGTACAGCTGCCTAGTCAGCTGCTTCGTGCTGCATGTTTGGACTGCTGTTTCCTTTCTCAAGTACAGAGCTTTGCTCTTGCTTCTATTGAACTTCGTTCTAATGACTTCTGATCGCTTCGGCAGTTTGTTGAGTTTGGAAGACAGAATAAGACTTCGAAGCAGAGTGCTTGCAAAGTTTTCCAGCTCAGCTTTGTTCATAAACTGTATAAACACACTGTTTCACCATCAACATTAATGAAAACATTGCATAATGTCAGGGTGATAGCTTGCTGCCAAACTCAGAAGGCTTGTTATGTACTCTTAGAGTACACTTGGTGCACAACTGGAAAAAATCTTGTGGTTTAGATGAATCTGCAGTATAGTCATATTTTACTGTGGAAATGTCACAAGACATCAAAAGTTTTACTATAGTCTAAATAGCTGGGAGTTATTGCTTCTTCCTCCTCCCTCCCCTTCATTGCATGAATGATCAGTTAAAGGAGGAAGACAGACTTGTTTGTCTCTAATGTGTGCTGGCTGGTTTTTATCACCTTATTCTAGTATTTTCTTACTTTTTTATTGCCTTGCTTTGTTTATTCCTCTATGTGTGCTGACTGTTTTCACTGTTTGTTTGTTTTCACTTACAAATTAAACAAAAAGCAGTCCTCTCTTACTTTCTGAAACATTAATTCCCTCCTTGAGATTATCCTAATTTAGAGAAATGACTGTCTACAAGAGAGGAACAAGCAGTCTGAAGATTGCTTTTTGCCTTCTTCCTTCTTTGCAAGTCAAACTCAGATTTGTGCCTCCGGGTCTGTTTGTGGTAACTGGGTTAGGGGACTTGTGCCACGTCACTTGGTGGGTTGGTATGGAAAGAGGTAACTCTTGGTTCAGCAAGAGCATGCTTACTGCCTCCTGTGGGAAACATAGCTGAGGCATTTTGGGATGTATCTGTGGGGAAAGCTGGAGGAGGGATTAATGAACAGTTGATGGAATTTAGATTCTTAGGAGGAAGGATGAGGAGGCATGGAACTGGGAGGAAGTGAGCCGAACCAGTGTGTTCAGTTGTGGAGTTGGTTGTTAATTTAGGAGATGTGGGTAAGGCCCTTGTTTTTATAAGCATAAAATATGCCCTGTATTAACTGGGGAAGATGTTATGGAAAACTTTTTAGCAAAGATGATGTGCTACAGGGTATGCAGATTAGGAAGTGAAAATATATATTGAAAAAGGATGAGTGTTCTTTCAGTGCCCTATATTGAACTGTGATACAGACACTTTAATTTTGTCGTATCTTCTCAGTGAAATGTCACAAAGCACTTAAACTTTTCTGTGGTGGATCAACAAAGTAATAAACTGGAAATGAGCTGCTTCCTGCTCAGTGGCATTGTCACTGCAAAGGCGTTTGGGCAATGCTTGGGGCTGGGTTGCCACAGGTAAGTGCAGGTTGGGTGCTAATGAGCTGGGGGTGACGCTCACCTGCCCCAGGAAGCCCTGGGGCCAACAGGCTCTGCCAAGGGCACGTGTGGCCAAGTGCCTGCTCCTCCTGTCCGGATTGCTTGCAAATAAAACCAGCTTATTCTCCAAAAGAAAGAAAGCCTAAAACTGTTCAGGGTGAAAAACCCCACCAACCCAACCAAACTGACAGGTACTGCTCTCAGATGCTGTTCATGAGGCATGAAGCCATCCAGCTCTAATCTTTGGGGAGAGCAGATTTGTCCTGATAACAGATAATGTATAGATGCAGGATATGAGTGAACAGGAACAGAAGCCTTTTCTTTTTAATGGAGGGTGGTGTCTAGATGCTTTCAATACAGCTCTCCTTGCACCTGAAAAATGGCAATATAAACCCTCTTCTTCTTAAATTTCTACCTCAAACATTTAACTTGGGAGAATTCTTAAGTTTTAGGTGCTTAATTTTTTGAAAATATTAGGCACCAAAAAATTTAAAGTATATTAATTAGTAGAATGGAAAATCTCAGGTTTCAATTTGTTATGCAAGCCTATGTTGCAGTTTTCTTACCTGTTCTGCAATTTGTACCTAGCTATTGACAGCAAGGCAAGTCTTCCTGTTGTAAAATTATTTCTTGGATTGGAAGGGTGCTTTTATCCTTGTTCAGCAGTGAAAGTTCTTCATGGCATACCTGTTTCTCAAAGAGAACCATCCCAGTAACAACTTTGCCATTTTCTTGTAGTTTGCTTGGTGTTGTCCATACCAGCTGCCTTTAGCTGTTGCTAAAACAGATGCTGCGGGAGTGGCATTTAGGTGGATATTTTTGGGGATTGTGGATATGTCAAGCCCATAGACTTGGAATATATAAACTGACCCTTCTGACCATATTCTTTACTTGCTGAAGTGAGAAACTTTGGCATGCCTGATCAGATCCCTGGGGTGAAACATATTAGGTTGGACTTTGTTGTTAAGGGCAGTGTTGACACTATTATTGGATCTGAGGTCTGCCAGCTTCTAAATGTTTTTAAAAATAAGCTAACATTTATATATACAGAATCTCATGAGAGACAAGAGTTTGCTGCCAAATGAAATTCTGCTTATTAAAAGTAGAAGTCTTCTGTGAAAACAGAGTAACTGACAAAAACAAACCAGCTATATGACATTTGTTAAAAGAACTTGCTCTGTCTGCTTCACTGTTTATAAGATGTTTCTTTATTTTGACAAACTTATACTAATAGCAGCCATTTACTGGTGGAGAAATAGCCATAATCTTTCATCTTCTTAGCAATGAGTTTAATGTAATAGTCCAATTAAGGTAACTATTCTTTTAGTCCATAAGACCTTGCAGCTTAACTGTAAATATAGTGGTAGTTATTATCTCCATTCCAATGTGATACTTTATAAACTATGTTTTTAGATTTTTGAAAATGTCTCACATAGTTGTCTTTCGAGGAGGTGGTAAATTGTTCAGTCTTTGCAGGTGACTTAAATTTAATGTTTAGACAGAAGCCAGTTTTTAAGTTAGAATTGTTTTAGAAGTGCATGTACAGTTGCATGGTTACCTTTGTACTGCCCAGTGCTGAAACTCCATGTATAAGTAGGCAATTAAGGATGAATGCAAGTACAGAAGAGTGCCTCTTGGACCTGGGTAGGTAGCTGGACTTTGGAAGACTTCACTTGCATTACCTATTCCTTTTTTCTGCTGGTCTCATGCAGGGTGGCATGACTACAGCCACAAGCACATGGCTGGAGCCATGTGAGTTATTCTTGCTCTGCAATCAGAACTGTAGTGAGATTGGAAAAGATTTTTTTTTTTTAAATAAAGGCTACTTGTAAACAGTATAATTGAGTTGTAAGTCATGAAAATGCTCTGTCTTTTCTTAAAAATTTAGTGTTAATCTGATCAAGTCAAAACCAACTGACTTGTATTAATACATTCCCTTCTATGTTAAATAGGCCTAGTTCTTTGGCTGGTGATTTTTCATGCCAGCTTTGGGGCCAAAGCTGGTTCAAGTTGCTGTCTGGGATGGTATTACAACATCACATTGACTCAAAATGCAATGAAGATGTTCTTGGGGGTAATTTGGAGAGGCAGCTGAACACACGGGGAGGAAAGCACTCTGTATATTTGAAGTACTGATGACTCTTTCATGTCTGTGCTGATTGTAAGAGTCCTTATAATGAATAAAGGCAAACAAAATAGTCTCACTGAGAAATCTGAACAACTTTGTTTCTTCAAGAGCAGTAAGGGGAGCTCTTCCCCCCCATACACATTTATTTTGGTTTGATTGCTTTTCTTTACGTGAGCAGACATGCAGTCTGTCCCTGTCCAGGTATGTACTACCCAGTAACCATGGGGCAGTTAGGCTTCTGTCTTAGCAATGATCAATGCATTTCCCAAACCTATTGGCTTTTTCTAAGGAAAAAAACAAGTCAGATTTTCTTCTGAGGCATGAAAAAGGGAAAATATATCTGAAATAAGGACTGTGGTTGCACATGAGCAATGTCATCTGCTTTACATTACACAAGTTAGTGATTTTTTTCCATCAAGATCCCTGGGAACCAGGTTGGTGAGGAAGTCCATTTTGAATAGTGAACTATTTTAGGGAGTCTATGAGAAGGAGACTGCTTGTGTTAGTTTAACGTCTTAATGGTGCTTGCTGTGTATGCAGGGATTCCTTTTGCCCACTGATGAGCCTTCAGGATTTCTAGGACATACTTCACACTTTTCTGTGCTGCAACAAATCAAGCTTCTTTCTCAGGGTGCTATGCAAGTATCTTGTTGTTTTGTATGATGGGGGCAGGAAGGGCAAAAAGAGGGAGAGAACTTCAGTAGAATTGAAGAGGGCAAGTATTGTCTCATATCCTTAGTACAGTCAGCACCACAATGGGAAGTGGTGGAGTGGCAGCTGGTTTCTTCTGAGGGACAAGGGAAGGAGAAGTGCAGGAAGAGCTTCTGTGGTCAGCATGGTTGTTTTTTTTTTCAGAGCAATTCTCCCCTGCCAGGTATTGTTCTCCTTGGTTCCCTGCCAGGGCACCAGCCCAGCAACGCGAGTGAAACAAACCGTGGCTCAAACTCACTTCCAGGCAGGTCAGCAAGTTTGGTGGAAGGCTTTGTTTGCAGACTCTGGGGGGCAGAGAGAGTGTGTAAGAGCAGTATCTGAGTAAATGTCTGTGATGGTTACTTGGCATAACCTCTGTGTTAAGAGAATGTAAAGTTTGGATTTGTTGGGCTGATGCTTTATTTAATGTGCAGTTTTTGTAAAGTCACAAGTACTGGTGCATTTCCATTGAATGTTCTATCTGAATCTTTAAAAGTCCTGATTCTTCAAGACTTCTATTTACTTGTTCTTTATTTTTAAAATTTTGATTAAGTAGGTGAATTTGAGGGTAGGGGAGAAGAGAATAGTTGCATTAAGAAGGGAAGAACTTCAGTAAATATTGCAGTGAAGTGGAATAAAAGAGGAGGAGTTTCCTATCAGTAGAACTGAACAGGGACAAAATTGTGAAGATCAGCATGGACTGGGACCTCAGGTCAAAGGGATTGATACCAACATTCATACAGCTCAAAGGCAAACCCTTTTTTCCTTGCTGTAAATTTCTTTAAATTTGAGCTTCAGGTGTATTTTTTATGCGAGTTTTCGTACTTCAGTTGCCTTTTAGTGAAAAGTATGACTTTGCTTTGTTTTAATTTGAGAAGGAAACAGCTTATTCCTTTTGAAGCATGGACTGTTTGAATTGCCAGAGGAATTATGTTTATGGTGGGGAAACCATGAGAAACAAAGTATCTGAAGAGCTAGAACTGGAGGGTGGGCCTGGGCAATGGTTGTACCATGGCTGTACTAGCAGTAGTACTCTCAGTGTAAGTGCCTACACCCTGCTAACACAAACAAGGTGTGGAGGGAGGGTGCCTCTGAGGAGACTGCTGGTAAAAAGTGGAGGAGTAAAACCAAGTAGCTGCTTCATGCAGGTGAAACAGGAGGAATAGTTGATAATACTGGAAATGTCCCTGAAGACAAAGTTCAATGTACAACTGCTAGAATGCACACCTGGCTCATCTTGCACCAAGCAGAGTAGTTCACTAAACTTAGGCCAGTCACGACTGGCTGTTACTGTGCTGCCTTTGGATGTTTCCTATGAGGGCCTCACTGCATTCACAACTTTCTATGAGAAAGTATTTTGTATCCACTAGAGATAAAAGTTTTGGTGCTTGTTGTGCATTGTATGTTCTTTCATCCCATCCTCATGTTGAGATGATGTAGTGGCCTTTTATAAACCTTTTATGACAATGCTTTTTGTAAGCTGGTGAAAATCATTCTTGCTTAAGTTTCTAGTATGAATCAGAGCAGCTTTATGTTACATGCTGTTTTTTATTTGGCTTTAGTTTTTGTTTGTTTGATTTAAAAATCATAGTGGAACTATTAGGATCTGATCCTTGTGAGACTTGATGCTTTCAACTTCTCTAGGTGTACAGTAGACTGTATGTAGCCTTTCTCACTTAAGAAATTTGAGTTTGAACATCAGTGAAAGGAAAACTACACTGAGTGTGAGTGGTATATCTACCCATCTCTTTAATGTGCATTGCAAGCATCAAGAACTGACCTCAGCTTTGTTCTGAGGAATTGAGCATCTGTACTGGGAGAAGGGGAATAAGGATGTCTACATGAAAGCACTTGGTGGTTCTGTGTTCTGCAAATTAGTAACTCAATCCAAAATGTTTGTTTCAAGGAAGGGATGTGTTAGTAGAAGTGTATTTTTATTTTTAGCTTGTCTCCATGACTAGGCTTTGTAAACATATGCTGTGGGGTCACTTAGGCTTTGCTTCTTAGGGCTCACATGCACACCTTGCTTTTCCTGCACATGGCAGGGCTGGAATCTGAAATAGTGTTGTTCTGAACTGGCTCATTACTGGACATCTTGTGCTTTGGCATGGCCCTTCAAAGGTTGAGGTTGAGTGTTTTTTATAATGTAGGGATGATGCCAGTGATGTCTATTGGCAAGTGCTTCTGAATTGATGTGTAATTCACTTGATATTGAGATGAACCATACTTGGCTCTAATTTCCTGCTTTATGGCATGTGTAGGACTGCTTAGTCGCAGTGTTGGGATAAAATCCATTCTTATGAAGACCTCACCTTTTTATTTTTAGAAATGTTATTCTATTTGTGGCAGAAGGTGGGTTAAAATGCAGTCTGGTTATCTTGATTATTGCTTGTTGTTTTGCACAGTGTTAGGACTGCAAAGACAGTAATAGTATTAGAAGTGCAGGTACTTTATGATGATGAAGGATGCAGCCTAGGATAAAGTCCTGGGTATACCTCTGTGTGCTACTGTATTCTCATTTAAAGTGTCTTGTACCTCTGGAATTTGTGGGAGCATAAGAGATCCGATGAATGAGTAATGTGCTTCAAGGTAAGTTTTGTTTTGGTAGAATCTCTAACATTGCAGCTTATAAATTTAGCATGTTATTAGGCTGGATGGATTAATTTCTGGGGTTTTCATCCACAAACAGGCACAGAGCTCAGCTCTGTGTACCTACAGCTGGTTTAGGACTGTAAGCTTAAAAGCTGTAGTGTCAACAAGCTGTCCTACTTTTACTGCATTTGAAGAATATCTGGTGTGAAAAGGATCTTTGTGGTTGCACTGCAGTAGCCCAGTATGGGGAGGCTCTTCAGGAGCAGTATGGTGGGGTAGGTATGCCCGTCATCTAGAGACAGCTGCTCATCACTAAAACATTGTTAGCTGGCCTGTGAAAACAGCTGGTGGCTCCTCAATGCTATCTCTGCTGGCTCCAGTGGGAATTGACTCGGGTGTTGTTGCTCCTGCCTCTTGTTAGCAAAACTTCTAAACATACCATGTTTTCTAATGTGATAAATATTTCTCTTACCCCTCCCATTCCTCCTGTAGATTCTAAACAACTGTTTCATAGAAAATAGTCTGAGTACTTTTCTCAAATGGTAGATAGTTGCATGATTAAGAAAACCTGAAATTGCTTTCTCAGACAACTGTGCAAACGATGGTGTTTTTGTAGAAGTAAATGTTCCATGAAGGAAAAATACTTGGAAAGTAAACAGGTGAAATATACTGGAAGCTTGAGTGTCAGTGACTAATGAAATGGTATGTTTTGCATCTAATTCTCTGTAAGGCACTATCTGTATGTGAGATCTTCAAATGGGCCAACTCCTAGAAAGTATCTGACCCTCCTCAGATAAAATGTCTACTTTAAAATCTTGTGCGTTTTCTTGCTACCACAGCTAAAGGATACTGCTATTTAAAATGTGAGTGGAGAAAGGTCATTTTTTGAAGTGGCCTGTTTTCCATGTTCTTGAATGGGTTAGTGAGTGGAACTGGATTTTGCATGTGGTTGTGTAGTCTAGTTTGATCCAGACTTTTCATAGTTTCATAGTATCTAATTACAGAACAAGGGTTTTAGACTTGCTTTGTGATGTGGTTAGGCTGAGAGTGAGATAGGTTTTTTTGCACTGATTATGTTAATATGGTGACTATCATCTGACTTTAATACTTGTAAACACGTCAGAACTGGATGAAATTGTTTAACGTCGCCAGTACGTTGTTTAGACTACATCTAGAATGGTACATGCTGTTTTGAGCTACTCTCTTGAAACAGCCTCATAAATTAGTTCTCAGAAGTGCCCATTACAAATACTGAAGTAAGAACTACGGTAGTGCAAGGAGAGCTGGTGCGAGATCCTCCTGCCCTCCGTGTGCTCCAGGAGGGTCAGAGGAATGAGGCAGCGCAGCCACTCCCGAGTGGGATGAGCAGTGGAAAACCAGCAGTTAGCTGGTGCTGGCGGGCAGGAGGACGGGCTGGCGGCTTTTTCCACTCCAGATGTAAATATTCATCACCTCATAGGGCGCAGCTCGGGCTGCCTTCAGCGCGGTGCTGTGCGGGAGCACTGCCCGTGCGGTGCCAGCGCACAGGCGCACGGCAGCCGCTGTGGTTCGGAGCGTTCCGCTGGTGCGGGCAGCCCGGTGCCAGCGTGCCCGGGGCAGGGGAGCCCGGTGCCAGCGTGCCCGGGGCAGGGGAGCCCGGTGCCAGCGTGCCCGGGGCAGGGGAGCCCGGTGCCAGCGTGCCCGGGGCAGGGGAGCCCGGTGCCAGCGTGCCCGGGGCAGGGGAGCCCGGTGCCAGCGTGCCCGGGGCAGGGGAGCCCGGTGCCAGCGTGCCCGGGGCAGGGGAGCCCGGTGCCAGCGTGCCCGGGGCAGGGGAGCCCGGTGCCAGCGTGCCCGGGGCAGGGGAGCCCGGTGCCAGCGTGCCCGGGGCAGGGGAGCCCGGTGCCAGCGTGCCCGGGGCAGGGGAGCCCGGTGCCAGCGTGCCCGGGGCAGGGGAGCCCGGTGCCAGCGTGCCCGGGGCAGGGGAGCCCGGTGCCAGCGTGCCCGGGGCAGGGGAGCCCGGTGCCAGCGTGCCCGGGGCAGGGGAGCCCGGTGCCAGCGTGCCCGGGGCAGGGGAGCCCGGTGCCAGCGTGCCCGGGGCAGGGGAGCCCGGTGCCAGCGTGCCCGGGGCAGGGGAGCCCGGTGCCAGCGTGCCCGGGGCAGGGGAGCCCGGTGCCAGCGTGCCCGGGGCAGGGGAGCCCGGTGCCAGCGTGCCC
>VZTB01013362.1:568724-607381 GCA_013397245.1 Thryothorus ludovicianus | reverse complement strand
GGCCCGCACAGGCTTCCCGGGCGTGAGACAAGTTCCAGCAGTGTAACTCGGAGTAATCGGCAGCTGTTGGCGGTGTTTGTCTGAGAAAGGCGAATTGAAATCCACCTATAGTAAAGTGTACCAAAGTTTGCTTCTCCGGTTGAGTCTGTAAACAGTTCCTTTAGAAACCCAAACCAGACGTTCTTCCTTTCCTTCCGTGTACTGAGCCTATGAAAGGCTTTATTTCTGTGCGTTGGGGGTTGGTTTTTCTTTTTCCTTTTTTAACGTTCCCTTAAAGGAAAGTAATCGACAGCCTAAAAATTAACTCGATTAATTCGTTAGGTTGTTAGGGCAAGGGTATTAAATGTCCTGGTATAGCAGGGGAGGATTTTTAAGCCTTAAAAGTGAGACGTGTAGTTAGGTGTCAGATGTGCTAACAGTTGTAGTTAGTGTAGCCATATGTAACTGTTTGACTCTTCATTGTTATGAGAAAAAAACCAACCTCTTCCCCCTCCCAAAAACACCCTGAAGCTTAACTGAGTTTCTTCTGTGCCTTGTTATGTAGGTCAAGTTTCTCTCTCCTCTTTTTTTTTTTCCTCCAGCAGGAGGAAACTATTACAGTATTTTGATTTCTGCTAGAAACAATGCATGAAACATTATCAGTCCTTTGCCACTACTTGTTTGTCTTGTGGCAAATGAAGCTGATGCAAATATGTCAACTTTGGGGGCAATAAAATTATGTATTTTTAATTAGCATCTTACTGGTTGCTCAACTATATGGTATAAAGAGCTAATTAATATTATATTGAACTCAGTGCAGAATTGAGGATTATCCATTGCTTTTTATGCAAACTTGTTATCTAAAAATGTGAATGTTGCTCTGACCAAGTACTTGCATATATATGTATATATATATATGTATGTATATATATTCATTCTGTGTCTAGAGTTTGTTGATATTCCTCTGAAAAGTACAAGAGCTCTAATTTAAGTGAACTTGCTGACATTGGATGCCCCCCTCCTGGCACAGGAGGAAGAATGATTCCTCTAGTGTGCTCTTGTGTTTTGTGTGGGAATATTGGCTTTGAATCACTGAAGCACTGCTTTGTAAAGTAGTAAGGAATTTTTGAGAGGACAAAGTGAAATTTCATAATTGCATAGATTAAATTTTAAGTATGTGAGTCTGCCATTTTGGTATGTGGAAAATTACCACATATTAGGGAAGAGGGAGGAAAACTAGATTCTTGGCTGAAATTCTGCCTTTCAGTTTTGACCTATGTAATGTTTTATTATTTGGAGTACCAGAAGACTATTACAGCTTAATAACATGACTTACAGTGTGGAAACTTGTAAATAGCTGAATTGTGCTATGTGACACAGTTCAATTCTTAAACAATCAAAAATGTTCTTTTGTTTTATGCATTCAAAATTCCATAGTAGGCTCTGGTGTCCATTTTAAAGTGTGCGGTCTTTTACACAGCTTGAGAGTTGTAATGTCCCCATTTATCTTCCCAAATAAAATTTAAAAACAATTTTATGGGCCTGGCCACTCTCCCAGAATTTCTTTTCGATGGGAAGCATATATTGTCTCTTTTGTAACTTTTTTACTTTTGCAGGTTACTGTTTAACCACTTAAGGGCAGGCGTTGTAGGTGAAGGTTAATAGCTTTGGAAAAATGACCTGAGGAGCTTCATGCTGCTCCACCATCATCAATTTCATCTCTCAGAACTCCTTGCATTTCTCAGGAAGAAGTACAGTGTCTGCCTTTGGTCTGCTAGCCTTATGCCTCTCCCTCCACCCCACCCTCTCGATTATTTGGACTGCAAATACTGAAACTGACTGAAACTGGAGGTAGCTTTACTAGCTAGGAGGATGTTTTTGGGTGGTCAAACATGTTCTGACAAAGTTCCACAAGATAAATTGCCCACCACTTAGATGACAATGAATAGTTTGTAACATCAAAGTTTTGGGAGATCAAGTAGCACAAAGAGAAGATGAATACAAAAAGAAACTGCAGTAGAAGAGGTCAGATGTTATGAAAATAGTTTGCTCTGGGCTTTTTTGTTTTGTCTTTTTCTGTATTTCAGATAAAATAATGGAATTCCTAATCTACATTCCTCACCTGAGGACACTTCCTAACAAGTCATATGCTTTTTTTTCCTGTGTGCTTTTTTAACTACCCTGATAGCTGGTTCTGTTCTAGCAGCAGTGCTGCAGAAGTTTTCAGCTTGTAGGTATGATTTCTAACTGACATGATGTTGTAATAAACTTGTAGGAATATCAGCTCCTACTTAACCTGCATACTATAATGTTTATTGTCTTGTCCATTAAAATAAAATTTTTGAATTCCTGAGTGTTTCTATCTCTTCCCTGTGAATGCTCTTTAAAAACTTTATTATTATTAGTGCATTTTCACTCTTAGGTTTGTTTCTCATTTTCTTGTTTTTCAGTCACTTTGGGGAAAAGAATTTGCAGCTCAGAGGCATTAGTAGGTGCCTTGCATGTGGGCAGAAAATGTGTCTAACAGTTCTTCCCCATGACTTTATTAATCTTGAGCTTAGTTATCCCACCAGTGTTCACATACTTGTTGGAGTTGAACCAAGCCTCTCGAGTTGATAGGGTAGTCCGATGGTCAGAAGCTGCCCTGGATGTATTTCTCCAAGCCTTCACGTATGAAGTCAAATATCTGTAATGTAGAATTTTCCTGAACGTGCTGAAAGGAAAACCTTTTCAGGCACTTCTAGACTCTTCAGTTGCATCATTCTCTTTGGAACCAGAAATAATGACATTGGGTTCTTGTTCTGGATAAACCTTAGCATTATATCAGCTCCATCCTTTGTATCTACCAAATCTCTCATCTCTTTAGTCTGAGAAGGCATCTCAGCCTGTGCTGTCTCTGAGCCATGTTCTGCTGCCCTGAAATTCCTAATGCATGTAACAGGCTGCTGGTCTGCTTGTCATCATGAAAGACAGACGAGCCTGGAAAATACTGTCTTGTTATTGGACAGGTGAGTTTGTCTTCTGATGCCCTGTAACTCTCTTTCCATATTCTACATAAGTATTCTTCAAAATTTTCTTCCACTTTATAATTTTGGAGGATCTGAGTTTTGCTGACTGTACCTGTGAACAGAGTGCTCTTAGCATATGTTAGGGTGTTAAATGACTGAAACAAGGACTTCCTGCTGAAGGCCTCTTCCTTGCCCCTGATAGTACTGATTTTTTTTTTTATTATTTTTTTTTTTTGTGAAGTGGTTTTAGGAACAGTAAAAGAAAACAGATGCATTGTTCCCTTTTGTCACTGTACAGCCTCCCACTCTCTTTTGAGAGTGTGATGAGTAAGGAGCAAAAAGACTGGCCTGCTTTCCTAGGATTAGACTCAGAGTCAGTATTTTTCTTTAGGTCATGCAGATTTAAATGAAGATAGCAGAGTCAAGATAAGGTTAAATGCTTTTAACTCAAAAATTCTAAGCTTGGAAATGGATAACTTTTTGTTTTCTTCATGTATGCAGCAAGTAGACATATTTCAGATTCTCTCAGAGGATAAAAGGCAGTATTTACTTGTTAGCAACACATGGTTGATGATGCTATTCATCCTCTGAAGTAAAATCACAGAACTTTTCTTTTGCAATATCAAGAAGATGGGATAAAGAATATTGAGGGATGCTGTGGAATTTGGGGAAGATAATGTAGAGTGGAGTGTACTTAAATGGGAGGGATATAGCCTGTCTTGGAGTTCAGCCACATTATCTACTGTCTGATGAAATTCTTTTCAAATTGATGTCTAACAATAAAGCTCCTGCTTCTAGAGGTTGATATCTGCATAAATGTTTGCTTTTTCCTTGGTGAGAAAGGAGAATATTATCCAAGTTGAAGTAATGGTGGTCATCCTACCTGAAAGATAACTGAGCCCTCAGATGAATTTCCACATTAATTAGGAGATTTTCAAAAGGGCTGAAGGTGGGGAGACATAAATAGCAAGCACCAGTGCTAACAAGCAAGACTGTTGTTAAATAGTTAATAACAGATGGCTGAACTTCTGATGCAAATGATGAGACAGAACAAGAGAAGTTCTCTGCATCCTGACCCAGTGACTCCTCACTACTGCCATGGCAACTAACACGTTTTATTCTCCAGTTTTAGCAAAGTTTATGAAAGTCAAGATAACTTGTTGGTTTTATGACTTTAAAATAAATTTTAAAAGGCAAAGCAAACCAACTGGGGAAGGAGAAAAGGTAAACTCAGAGAAAGTGGATATGAATTCCTAGAGGCCTTGCATATTCAAGTTCCCATAACATCTTTCTGAAAGATGTCTGAAGTACTGTATACTTTAAAATGCCTGGCAGTTAAAACATTAGCTTAAATGCAGAAGTTTATAATCTGAGCATATCTCTCTGAATCCTTTCCATTTAACTTAACATGAAAATTGCTTCATGCAACTTGAATGGCATTGCAAAGGGGAAAGGGAGCAGGAGGTAGGAAGCTGTCTGCATTTGACCTGGGCATGGTACAGGTGAGGAGGAGCCTGGGTGTCACTTCTCTGACTTGCACGTGCAGCTGAGGTGCTGGCCTTGGGCTGTGGGAGCAGGATGCTGGAAGCACCCCAAGTGATTCTCTTATTTTTATAGCAAGGTTACTCTAGGGGTCCTGTACCTACTATAGTTAAATTCAAACCAGGAGTGTCAATATCTTTTTAGTGTAGGACATCTGAAGGATTGTTGTTATAGACTAAACTTCATGGCACTGAAAATACTGGAGGGTGGGGTTTGATTTGGGAAGTCATGAACAAGAGCTGTGTATATAACTGAGTCCAGGTCACTTCTCATACAGCATAAACAACCTCTTGTAAGTCTGTTTTATCTGTGCTGTTAAGAACATGTGGTTTCCTCAGTTTTTGCTGTGTTTGTGAGGTATATCTATGCTTCTGGGTCTTGACTGCAGCAGTGGCTTCTTTACAGAATAAAGGAAGTACTTCGTGTAGTTATGCAGCCAGCCTCTTTATTCTCAGGCTGTGTTTTCTGACTGTTTTGTGTTGCTGTGTCAGATGGATTAAGGACTTCCTCATCCTCCAGGTGCGTAACTCAGTCATACGAGGACTTAAAGAGAAGGGAAGCAAATTCATGGAGTTACTGTCTGAAGATTATTAATTGTTATCTGTGATACAAATTAAGAGTCACACTTGGGTATCATGTTTTGCTGGATATTATACAAGCATGGAACAAAAGACTGTCCTCATCACAGACCTTATGCAAGTATCAAATGCTAAATCAATGGCTTCCAACAGAGGGTTGTGAGGAGACAAAGGGATAATACTGATGGAGACTGATAAACTGTGCTCCCACAGGCTAACAAGCCTTTATCACAGTAATGGAGAAGCTGCAAAGCAGCTTTTTAATCAGGAGTGTAGGACAGCACAGGGGGAGTAAGGACTGGTGGTTAAAGTAATCAGAGGCCAGTTTACTGCGGTAGTGAGTGGGTGACAACAGGAATGGTGGTAAGCCCTGGAGGATCTTGAAAGCACAAGAAAAATTTTTTTTTTGTTATGAAAGATGATGTTTTAAGAGACAAAAAAGAACAGGAAAATACTGTTACCTGTTAGGCACCAACTAGAGGTACCTTACAGGACTGGATGGTGGTGCAGCTTAACCTTGTCTGTGCCTTTATCACACAAATTCCATGAGAAATCCTGCAGGCAGTGCTGACTCTTCCCTGGGCAGGCAGATAAGGCACTGCCATCTGCTCTCTGAGGCCCGGGTGGCATTCACGTGGGCTGTGCCCAGCCCAGAGGTCCCCACTGGCAGGGCATGCTTCCAGCTTGGACTGTGAAGAATTTATCTCTGAGGAAAATCTTTGGATTTCTGACAAGCATTTTTCCATACTAAAGAGGAAAACCAAGTAATTCTAAAAACAGTTCTCTAAGTGCTGTTTCTTAGGGACTCAGCCCAGCAAGGAAGGGTGTAGTGAACCCAGTTTGCAAGTTTTTCTGGGGATAAAGAGGTCAGATTGCTTGTTGTCTGGATTCCCATGCCAGATTCTGATCCTTTCAAGAGCAGCCACTAATTCAGATGGTAAGAATAAAATGTTCTGTGCTAAAAATCTCTCAGATGTGTTTTTTATTAGTTCTTGAAGATAAGTGATTGCAAAAAACCAGCTGTTTACAGTAATAGCCAATGTAATCAGATATTTCTAAATGGAAAAATGGAAACTTAAAGTCTTTTGACTACTTTTCTATGCTTGTTGTTTTGTTATCTCTTAGAAAAAATTCTCTTTCTCCAACAAAATTATGCATTGTTCTCCCTTGATAATAACAAAATTTATTTTCTTTATTGATTTCTAGTAGAAAATCTCTGTATAATGCTTTTGCTAATGGGAGAGTTGATAAAATAAGTTATGGGTATCAGGCACTTGGATTCTGGAATGTTTATGAAGGGCTTTTGTTTTTTTTTTACCTGATGCTTAGCTTGAGCATTCACAATAATTTATTAGATCTATTAAACCTGACAAGTGGGCAAATCCCTAATGTTGCCTGAACTGTGTTAGTAGCTGAAGTGAAGCTTTTGTCGTGTCTGAGCTGAATTAATCTTGGAGCAGTTTTCCCTGAAAGAAAGTAATTTTGGTATTTTCTGATTGAAGTTGCATTGGATATTTATTGAGGACATTAATACTTTTTCTGCTGGCCCCAAACTAAGATTTTTGGGGTTTTCCCCCTTCTGTTCACTTTTAATTAAATGTATAGTTATGAATTATCAAGGGGGAACTAAAGGTTTTCTTTGTTTATCTGTCTTTGCTTATGTCAGTGTGTTTTGCTCAGATACAAAAGAGGCTGGGGAGGGGCTTGAGCTTTGACTGGATAAAAATTGTTGTTCTTCATGTGCTGCTCGTGTTCACTATTTTTAGTGCAGTGTTTTGTTTTCCCTAATAATTTATTGCTGTGTCCCTCGGCTCACGGGTCACCTGATTTCAGAGCACGTGAGCAGGGTTTGGATCCTTTACTCCTCTCTAAACTGATAGTTTATCTCGAGGAGCAGGATGCTGCTGCTGCTGGTGAGATTGGGCTGCAAGTGGCCGTGGAGGGGTGAGCCCTGTCCCTTCGGTTCTCTGGAAAGAACGTTCCAAGAATACGCAGAACAGGGTGTTACAAAACACACGTGCAGGCAGTGAACCGGAGCCGAGGCCAGGCCTGCTGGGTGACTCGAGGTCAGCGCCGTGCAGGGACACTTTTGCCCGCTGTCCTCGCCGTGCCTGCCGCTGCTCCGTGCCAGCAGCAGCCCAGCCAGCCGCCTGCTCGCCTTTTCCCTGCAAGGCAGGATTGTTCTCAGCAGATACGTGATGAATACACCGCTGTTTTTCCTGCTGCACTGGTGTTAATTTTGGCACTCGGTACGAGCGTCTTGCGTCTCGGATTGTCATAAGCTTGTTTTGCTCTGTGAGGTGCCCGGTGGCTGGATGTTTCTGCTAGCCTTCAAAGCTGCAGTGAAAGCCTGGAAGGATGCTTGAATGAAGGGGAGAGGGAAAGCAGACACTTGAATTTTGTAAGCAAAGTAGTATGCTGTTTGAAATTTCACTGTTGAAGTGGGCCCAGTTTTTAAAAAGGTACTTTCCAAGGTCCTGTGCTCTAGAGTTTCATTAGTCTGATTGGTTTGTTTTTTTTTGTTTTCAATCCCAAAGTCATTCTGATCTGTAACAAGATAAATGTCACTCAGCTAGATCCTGTCAATTCTTGAAATCAGGTGAAAGCAAAGAGAAAGAAAAACTGCATACATCAAGCTATTCAGTACTTGCACAGATGAAATATGTCCAGACGTGTAAAATTACTATTTTGATGATTTGGATTGAACTGAAAGTTCATTACTGCCCAAGTAGTGGCAGTTTTTTAATTCCTGGTCCATGAGTTCTTTTCAGCCCTCTGGAAAACTGCATAGACTGTCATATTCTGTAGAATTTAAAAATAAAGCAAATTAACCTTTGTTTATCTGGATCAGGGCCATTGCATTGGCTGGCCCAGGTAACAGTGCTGATATTCATTCATAACTTTCTTACAGGTTCCTCTAACACAACAGGATATTTGAAATTGTGTTATCCATCCTTGAGGGAGAGGGGTTGCTTTCTGCGTTGGTGCAGTGCTTATTGGTGCAATGTTTATTGCTGCACTATGAGTTGTTGATGGCACCTATTTTATACTCTTACCAAATTTGTAATGTAAGTAACAAAACCAAAACTTTTTAAAAATGTGCTACATGTAGATGATCAAAACCCTTGAAGAAATGACATACTGACCATGCATGAGAGAGGTCTGTTAGTCTGGTTTTATTTTTTTAGTGGACTTTTAATAGAGAAAAAACTGGACTAGGTGTTTTTTTTTCAAAAACACCTATACTTCTGCCCACCCCTGTCCCACAGTCTTCTTAGGTTTGTTTTTGTTTGGGTTGTTTTGTGACCACAGTAAAACTGAGGAATTGCACTATGTATTAAAAATAGGTACTGATAGGTATCTTTTGAACTTTTTCAATGTACAAGAGCTTTGTCAGTAGCATGGTTTTCAAAAACCCTTGGTCAGGCCCGTTGGCACCCAACTGCACTGTGAAGGTGAGAGTGTTTGAGTATTGGTTGTTGAAAGATTTTTGGGTGTGTTCAAGGCTGAGTGTTTTGGTGCTTATGAAACCTCACTTGCCTAGGCAACAATATTGTGTTGAAGGCTGAATGCTCAGTGAAAGCTTTCCATAAAATGTGATCCCATAAGTCAGCATGGTGCTTTTACCAGGGGCTTTCCCTGACTCCAGCAGCTGTGGCATGCCTGCTGATTCCACCCAAAAGTGAGTCAGCTCTCACACAGCACTTTTCAAATTCTCTCTGGTTTATTTTCCAGCAAGTCCAACTATGGTCTAAAGCTAAAGGGCTCATGATGTAACAGTTCCTTGCAATGGTTTTAGGGAAGAAGAACATCAGCTTGTGCCTGGTGTTTGTAAACTAGAGTGGAACCTGTGCACACAGGGAGCAGAGATGGCCTTTCCCAGCGAGATTTTTGTGTTGCCATTGCAGTTCTGTCAGGCACTAAATGACTTCCAAATCATTTGCTCAAACTCCTTTTGAAAGCTGAAAGCTACTTTATATTTCTCCTCAGGAAAGTGTTATTTTATCTATATTAATAAAAAAAGAAAAACAAGAACACTTGAAAGTATATTGCCTAAGTTTCTAAGCACAATATGTATTTAAGGTGATGAGATAAAGTATTAAATACCCCAAACAGAAAATTTGTTCGTGTTAATGGGGAAATTTTAGATACCAGTATATTTGGCAAGGATAACACTTCATGCCTATGAATGCTGAGCCCAAGGATATTTGTGTCTGTTGTGAAGATGCATTACAGAGGAATAAACCGAGTGGCACTTGAGCAAAAATCTGGTCAGCAAAAGGTGCAAACATCCAGTCTTTTAAGTGGAGGCCTATGCTCTCTGGCAGCACTCATAGA
Organism: Thryothorus ludovicianus; assembly: GCA_013397245.1. Classification (NCBI taxonomy): domain Eukaryota; kingdom Metazoa; phylum Chordata; class Aves; order Passeriformes; family Certhiidae; genus Thryothorus; species Thryothorus ludovicianus. The sequence goes on along the minus strand of VZTB01013362.1, from coordinate 597,936 downwards.
CACTGAAATACCTACTGTGGGATTTTTTAAAAGGTCTGTGTTGTTTTCCAGTAGCATCTGGAAGTGATTTATTATCACAAATTACTGCTTTCTATCTCTAAACCAGTCTCTGTATAAAACAGTACAGAAGTCTGCAAGTAGTTGAATCTTTGTCAGGCTGGATTGTTAAACAAATTAAAACTGAAACTTATGTATGTCATCCTGCATTGTATTGTGTTTAGGGCCTGAAATAAAGTTTCTGGCACACACTTTTATTTACGTACTATAAAAATGCTGTCACAGCTGGAATTTAATGCAGAGCTGCCATCAACCTGTTTAATGGGAGGGATGTCCTGGCTTGGGAGTTAGACTTTTCAATACTCAATTGCAACCATCACATGGATGATATGCCTTCAGGAAGAGGTGAGGATTAGCTAAATAGATGTGCTTTTTCATTGTTAACACACATTGGGTTTCATTTGAAAAGAAAGCAGCAGCTATGGAGTCATTGCAGAATGATATTTACAGCTAACATGAAAACAGAGTAAGCTGACGAAAGCCTTCAGTCCATGTGTCCTCAGCCATGTAGCTGCTGCTAAGCTCCTTCTTGTGTTAATGAACAACCATAATGAAGATGGTCATCATTCACATCTCCAAAGTTCCCTTGGCTGGGAAAGCCTTGATGAAAGTCACCCATATCAGTGAGGGAAGCGTGGAAAAAAATTATATACCTAGAAATTTTGTATTGGAAAATCTGTGTTTTAATGTGAAAAAATGCTCAGTTATTTGCCAAGAAATCACCTCAGGAAGACATTCTCACATACTCTATAAGCTTAGGTGTTCTCTGCTTTCTGTTTTAGGGTGACACACGGCTCCTCCAGCTCCCCAAGCTGAGCGTTTGGATGGGTTTTGCATTGTGGTGCCTGTGAAGTTAGCCTAGGTCTGACCTCCACATTGCCCTTGCTACCCCTGGGACAAGGGTGGAATTTAAAACTAATTTGTTTTCAATATAATTCTGCAAAGTTTCTATCAGCATATTTACCAGGGTAGTAAATCACTGTATTGGTGGTGAGTGAAGGCCAGATACAAATCTTCCATTCCCTTCCAGTTATAGCCAAGTGTCTATTCTATACTCAGCATTACACACTAATTCTAAAAGAGCTATTTTCTCCTAATTATTTTCTTTTAGAAATTAACAGAAATGCCTGATAGGAATCCTTTTGCTTTGTTGGGATTTAAATTTTTGTTTTGTTCAGATAGGTGCATTGTGTCATGCAGTTTGTTCTGACACAATCTAGCTTAGACAGAGCATCAGCTCAACAAGGGGAAAATGTAAAAAGCTAGAAATGAATTAATGGAAATTACTTGGTCTGCTCCTTATGGGCATTTTTGTTTCATTATAGTATAACTTCAGGTTTTTTGTGTAGTCACATTTAATGTAATCACAATGTAGGACATTGTAATATAAAGGAAAACAGAAATTGGTGTGCTCCTAAGGGCATTGCTGAGCCAAGTCCTCTTTGCTTTCAGGATCAGTCCAGTTGTAGCAAGTTGGTACAAAGTAGCATCTTTACTTTAGGGGTCAGCAAAAAGAAAATGTTCTCTTCTCACAACTGGCTTTTATTTAAACTGCTAACCACTGCAGCACTGGTAATCTTATGGCTTTACACTGACATTTCAGCACTTATGTACCCATGTCAGGATAGGGTGGGACAGTTGTATTTTACAGTATACACATTCTCTTGCAACTTCTGGTGAATTGACGTTTGAAATAAGCCTCAAAGTTCATGTTTTCAGGTATTGCTTTCCTTCTACTAAATACAGATGTTGAAATTGTAATGATTGACCTACTTTAAAATTTGTGATTTCACTGTGGAGCAAGAAACAATTTCACTTACACCATTTGTTCTTACTCTTTTTCTTTGTCCACTTAAGGGAAAGCAAAACCAGTTTCCCTGATCAAAATGCGAATATTGGATCTAGAATCTGGTTTAATGCCAAAAAATCAAAAGAAGCACATTAAACTGTTGTTGCTTTGATAAAAATAGAAGCTACAGTTGGACGGAGAGAAGTGACTCAGTAAGCAGCATGGTGATGGCAAAATAGGATGTCAGCCAAAAGGCAGGAAGCAAGATGGGAACACCCAGATCAGTTTAACAGACTGCATTTTACACTCCAAGGGAGCAGTAGTTTCTGAGACGACTGCAGGAAACTTAAGCTTTAAATGGATTTTATGTCTGCACTTATTAAGCTGTTTGAGCCTCAATAAGTTTTAGTAAAATGTGAATTATACTTTTTTTTTTCCCCAGCCCAGTTTTAAAACCAGTCTCTCTGTTTACAGTAAAGCTGCCTCGAGATTAGCTCTGGGTGCTGTGAGAGGCACCCAGCAGGAACGTGCAGGAGATGAGCAGTGATACACATGCACCCAGGGAATTAATGCAGCACTGCACTCTGCAGTGGAGCTCATGGCACTGATTGATTTTTATTGCTGTGCAGCTCTGGAATAACTTCATCAACTCCATGTAGCTCTGTCTTGAGTTTCAAAAATCCCCCCTTATTTACAAGGTAGTGTGCTTTGGTTTGTTTTTCTAGTTATAAACTGGCATAACAACACAGAAGCAGGTGAATTTCTTCCTGTTTTATGTGAAGCTAAGTAGGACCAGAGGGTTTTTTTATTGCTTATACTGTTACTTTATTTGAATAGCAGGTATGCATCAGTTCTAATATAAATTCCTATGCTACAGCTGAACTGCTTTGATACCCAGGTATGGGTACTCTGGAAAAAGTAAGCACACAGGAACAATAAGATGAATTATTGTACTGCTCTCCACATGTTTTCACAAAGGCTGTCCTTGAGCTCAAAGATCTTGAGCCATAAGAATGTAAGACAATTGTCAATGTGTGTCAATCTGTATAGGATTATTCCTAAATTAAGGTAACCAGTTCACTGCATTTGCTTGAATTTAAGTAAGCAATAATATATTTCTTGAAAAAAGTAGGCCATCTCATTACTTTAACTCTTGATAGCTTAAATTACACCTAAACTCTTAATATTGAAAAGCTTTTGAAGCGTGTGACTTCAGATATAATTATGGGTTTGTAATATGCAGACACAACATGACTGCTCATTTAGAGAATCTTGAATTTGGGGGATTCAAGGGCAACTTTCTTTTGAAGTGAAGCAGAACGTGGAATTAGTTAACCAAAGCATCTGTAGGTGTTTCTAATTCCAGAAGAGAAGCTGTTAGTCAAGTGTTTACATTGTGTTTCATTTCCTTTACAGTAGTTTCTTGAATCCCTGCCTTCCTCTTAAAATGTGGAAGTACCTTTAACCTGTTTCTCGGAATAGCAAGATAATAAAACTTATTCAGATTTGATTGATTTGTGAGAAGAGCTCTTGCTGTAATTTTTTCAATGCAGAGCACTGCCTTTGTTGGGAGGTGGTGGGTTCTGCGTGCTGACAGTGCAGCCACTTTTCTGCAGTGTACCTGACTCTCCTGCCATGGCACCCTTGGGCTGAAGTGTGTCCTTAGGGAACGCCTGTACTGAAAGCACAAAAAATAAATCCAAGAACTTAAGCCATGGGTTTAGTCTTTGAAAAGGGAAGTAGAGAGCAGATGTGGGCAGCCATGTCACAATGCCCACTGGACAGCCTGGATAGGGCAGGAGCAGGGCTTGCATCAGCTGGCAATCCCAGAAGCCTACACCATGCTCCATATTTTAAGTATTTTGCTTACTGGGTTTCGACTTTTTGGGTTTCAACTTTTTGAGTTAAATAGGAATGTAATTACCNAGTATTTTGCTTACTGGGTTTCGAATTTTTGGGTTAAATAGGAATATAATTACTTTTAATCAGTGGCCTTCAAAACCCATTATGGGTGCCTAAAGATTTCCAGGAAAGGTCTGGGCTGTTACAGAGCTTATTCAAAGACAATTATTAGTTGTTTCATGAACTCTCAAAGGATGTAGCCCTCAATCAGTAAAGGTCAGGATTAAAGGATATTTCCAGTTGAACTAAATTGTCTTTCTTTGAAGAAAATCTCTTTGTGAAAATGAGCTCTTTTTGTGAGAAGAGGAAGAGCTTGGTAGACAGTTGGGGTGAGCAGTGCAGTATGAGAGGTTCTAGGACAATAAAATAAGCATGGACTAAGAGAGACAGTGGTTGTATCACAGCCTGTTTGTGATGGAGTAGCACAGGGCAGGAGAGGCTCTGCTGTGCCCAGGCAGGACAGGGTAGCAGCTCCCAGAGGCATCTTCTGCTGGCACCTGGAACACAATGGGTTATGTGATACTAAATATCTTTGTTTCCTGGCCTAAGCCTAGAAAACAGATTAAATGCTCTTCTAAAACATGTACTTCAGGAAAACATTTTCTGTAATTACTACAGAAAAAGCTGTGATAGGAAAGGGAAGGGAGTTGGTCTGCACAAGCATGACCTAGTTGGGAAAGGAGTCAGCTAAGCATAACTCAATTAAATGAAGTTTTTGGAGAGTCCTTGGTTTACAGTTAAGTGGATTTGTGAATCCCTACTACCACATTACTAACCTGAATTGGTGTTTCAGGATGAGAGCCAATTTCAGTTTTTTGGGGGGGGAATTGTGAGTTCTTATTCTGTATTCCAGTGCTCATGCACTTGTGTGTAGTGAAGGTAGGAGGACAAGGATTTGAAGACTCTGACATTTCTGGTTAAATGGGATTTTCTGTTTTTCCAGAAGGTGTAAAATATCAGTCTTTGTTGAGGTTGGTATGTGCAGACCTCAACCTTTCCTTTGCAGGAGGCAAAGGAAAACAAAATGCTGTGCCTTCATATTTCAGTTCTCCTGTATGCTTTGCTCTATGCACAGTAGCTTCAGTCTAAATTTAAATTTCTCTTTCTTCCTCCTGGAGTAGTTTGATACGTGCTGCTATCTCTTGTGCCCACCTGGTCAATAACCTTTATTTTCAGTGTATTGATTAGAGGGCTGTAGTGCCTTATCACTTTAATTCTTATTTACTTGTGTCAACTAACTTATTTTAAAGAGCATAAACCCCAGAGAGTGCAGAGATGCATATTTTATGCTGTATACTTGGCATGTGGCGTTGCTAGAAATGAGGCAGAACAATAATCATAGTTGTATAGTCAGGTTATAGGATTGAGGTTATTCTATACACAATATATGATGTGTCCTAGGGCTGATTCATGCACAAAACCAAACAGTTACAGCACACACAGAGTAAGACTTTTTTTAACTGAACACTGAGTTTGCTGTTTCTATAAATGTCATTGCACCCTTGTCCTCAATTGCATCAACTTGCATCATCTGTGTCTGTTGTATAGGAGCAATTACCAGGCTTTTCAATGGTTATAGGGTTTTTTTCTTTATGAAAACTTAGAAGTTGCTAAATGATATATATATATCTAGTGGAGCTAAAAAAGGATATTATGCCATATGAACTTCGTAGGAAAAAATAGATTTCTCAATATCTCTTGCTGTTCTTTAAGTTTTTTTCAAAAGTCCTGGTCAAATAACTGGTTGGTTACATTGCTGACATAATTTTAAAGTGCTGGCTGTGTCTTTATAATGCTGCAGCATTTCCTAGTTCAACATAGGCTTTTTAGTGATGCTGTTTTTAATTTGAAACAACATGGTGTTTTTGTAACTGCAGCCAATATAACTATAAATATGTCTTTTTTAGTTAGTTGGGTCTTCTCTTCCATTCTTAAGGCAAGAAACTGGTTGCTTCTGAAGTTATAGGTCTGATTCAGGAACAGAGGCAGTAAATTGAACCCGGAAATGAGTTTTATCTATTTTCATAAAGCAATATTGTGCATGTAATCTGATTCTTGAGTGATGATTATTTCAGAATATGTACCTGGCTTTATTCACTAGGTCTTGCTTATATATTGTTCACTGGATCTTTTATCTGAACATCTTAAACTGACTATGCTTGTAATCTGATATGTCTGTGAAGGCCCTGAGCACTTTAGGGATGCAATGTAAGCTTTAGTATCAGAGGCTTTTTAATACAAAAAAGGGGTGGGATTTTTGCCTGGATCTAACTGCTCAACAGAAGCATTCTGGCTGGAGGATTTGTCCATTAATTTGTGTCAAGTCCAAAAGATTTTGATAGCATATGGGTTATCTTCTTAAAAAGTGAGCTAAATAATAAAAAGTCTACTGCTTCATCTGGTAAGCTGTTAATGATAATTGAAGGGCATGTCAGTTTAACTGTTACTTGCTACTTAAAATTCTCTAGTGTAAATTTTCAAGTATCACATTTTACTGTGCACATGCTCATCTTGATCACATACTCTTTACAGTTTTTCTTAAAAAAATCATACATGTTTTTACATATTTCAACTAAAAACAATTCTTGCAGATTTTTGTAGGAGTGAATTAGTTTTGTTTGGTCTGCTAAGCATGAGACAATTCTTGTTTAGATTAATTTCACTCCTGTTGAACACTTTCTAGATTATTGAACTTCTAAGTCAGAGTAGGCAAAATACTCCAGGTGGTGATCCTTCCTGCTGTGACTTTCCTGAAATTACCACGGCCTTTAGATATACAAAGGTGAATTTGGCAGCAACATAATGCAGCAATTATTTTTTTTTCCTGTTGTCTATCCAAATCCTTTTCAGAGTCTTCCCAAATTCCATTTTCCTATTCCCAAGTATGACTTGCCTATTGTTCACCAGACTTCCAGCTGAAAAAAAATGCAGGTGCCTAATTTTGTGACTCATATCACTACTTAAGAGTCTTGTCTTCTCTGTTATTTACCATCCTTTTAATCTTTCATGCACCCTTTATTAGATATTTTTTGCCATCCATCAGGTGAATGACCATTTTAACTTATGCCAGAGGAATTAATATATTGTTCACATGCCATATGGGATCCTCCAGGGTAATTCATCTGTCCTTTGGCTCTTCTTCAGCAGTGAGCTGACTTCTCTTAGTTACCTTGTGCAAGCCCTTCAAATAGGCTGTAAGCCCTGGGGTCCATGGTCTGCAAGCCTGGGCTAGGCAAATATGTACATGCAAAGGCTAGTTTTACACACTTTATTATTTGCATATGCAGATAATTGCACGTTTAATTGGAGCTTTTGTTTAATTCATCCATTCTTGTATGAATCTCTCAAGTCTGCCTTGCAATATTTGCCAAATGCTCTGCTATTAGGGGACCAAGGCAAAAAAGACTTCTGTAAGGTATTTTATGCAAGATAATTGAAATGTGAATAGAAATTAACTCTCTCCCAGTGGCTGTTTTGGTGGATGACATAGGAAATTTAAGCTAAAATTGTGAAGATGTCATATGCTTTTGTTCCCCTAAAGCATCAAAATAAAGGTAAAGAACTGCTGGCAGCCCTGCCTCTAATCACTTTTCTTTGCTGCTCTTAAAATAGACATTGAAGTGAATGTATTTTAGCTTTCATGGAAAAGAGAGTTTTCTGTAACCTCTTCAGTAATTAAATAATTTTGAAACTTGAAGTGTTTTGAAGCAGAGAGGGAACGACATGATCTGGTTGTACTTAAATTTGTTTGAATGATGGGTGACATCCTCGTGATGAGGGAGGAGGAGGAGAAGGGTGCTCTATAAAACACCATAAAATGGTGCATCTTAACTCTGCAGGAACTGAGTGTGCCAGGGCTCTTCATGAAGCTGGCAGCTGCTGCTTTGTCTACAGAGACTTGTTGAGTTTTCATTCTTTGCTCAAGTTTAGACTGACCATGGTACAAAACAATGAATACTCTGTATGTTTCTTCGGAACATTTCCTATGTGCTAATGGTAACTAAAAATGGACCTCTGAAGTAAGCCTTGCTCTCAGCAGGAGGGACTTGCAATAAAAATCTTAAAGAACATTGTGTCCCACTTTTTCCATAATGGAAATAAATATTTCTTTTTTTTCTTCTTCAATTTTTAAACTGTTTTATGATATATTGTGGCTTCTTATTCCATCTGTCAGATGATAATAACAATGCCAAATCGTATTGTCATCAGACTTCTCCCACAAGAGCTCAGGAAACCTTTTGTCTTCTAGAAAAGCTGTTGAAAAACAAAGTTCTTTGTTTGTAGTGACAACATTATGAGATGAGGAAAGTTGTTTTGTAGTGCTGGAGTAGGGAGTGGTGGGTTTAATGGGGAATGCAGCCAGTCTGACACAAAGATAATTTCCCATAACCCACTCTCATTTCAACTGTAATTGAAACAAACTGCAGGGTCACAGTTGTTATACAGCAAATGTAATTATTTTTTGTCTTTTTGAAATGACAGATACTTTGGATGAATACTTTGAGTATGAAGCTGAGGAGTTCCTGGTCTCCTTGGCCTTGCTGATCACTGAGGGCCGGACACCAGAGTACTCGATCAAGGGCAGGACAGAGGGCTTTCACTGCCCACCAGCACAGTCAAGTCAGCCACCAACAACTAAGCATGAATGCAGCGACAAACTGGCTCAGGTATGGTAGTGGTAGCCATTTCATGTCACAAATCCTTGCTACTGTGGTTAAAGTCAGCCAGGAACCCCACAGTGGATTCACAGTTAAGCACGAGTAACAATGGCTTTCTGTCAGTCCTTCATTTAAATGAGTATGTAATTCTGTATCCTACTAATAATAGATCTGTCCTTAAAATGAGAGATCATTAAGCCTTTTATCCTTGAACATGAAGTTCTGCATGACTACCTGAATGCAGTCCCTGCTTGAATCTTTATTATGCAAATGACAAGCACTATACTTAGTATTCTTGGTCTGGGATTTCTTTTGAGAAAATCTAGGCTGAATTGCCGAACTTTTTCCTTTTCCAGGTGTTCTTGAAAAGTTAGTGATCCAAAAAACATAAGCACATCAAATCTAGCCAGTCTGTTTGGGAGTAAGGTTGGAGCATCCCATCTCAAGTAAAAGTTCTTAAGTACTGTGGGAATTAAGATGTATTTGTGCAGAAGTTAGCTTGCTCCAAGACACAGAATTTATAAAGATACTGCTTGAGTCTGTCTACCCAAGAGAGTGCATTGTGGAGAGATAACTATGAGGTAGCAAAGTGCAGTGGTTGGGGAAATGCATTTTTACAAGCTTTTTAAATTTCCTGAAGAAAGTTGCTCAAATGGCAACTGTAAAGGATATGTTAATTATTTTTCCATTTGATAGCTCTGGAATCTTATTTCTGATTTGGTGAAACCAAACAGAATTTGATCCTTACCTTTCTCTAGTACTTTGGCACGCGCTTTAAAATGAGATTTAAATCTGGCTAGTGTTTTTGTGGCTTGTGTATGTTGACGTTTTTCTTTCCCTCAGTGTCGTCAGGCCAGGCGAACCAGATCTGAGGTTATGCTTCTGTGGAAGAACAATATTCCAATCATGGTAGAAGTGATGCTACTTCCAGACTGTTGCTATAGTGATGAAGGGCCCACCACAGAGGGAAATGATTTAAATGATCCTGCAATCAAACAAGATGCATTGCTGTTAGAAAGGTGGATTTTGGAGCCAGTTCCTCGACAGTAAGTTGGATATGAGGTTTAGTTGGTAATTGCAAGAATCTTGTCATATTAAAGTCCTTAAAGTAATCGGTTAGTGTTTTTGAACTGGCCCTTTGCTGTGAGGACTGATCTAGGAAAACCACTGTTTGCTAGTGAAATTGAAGCATTTCAGTTTTAGTCTTACTCAGAATTTCTGCAGTGCACATTGTGCAGTGCAGAGTATGAAATGATCCTGGTTGCAAACAGTCCTTTTAATAAGTGTAACATTTGTTATGTCAAATTTTGTCAATTTTAATGTATATAAAAACAAATCAGGCTCTGGAATCTTCAAAATGTTTGAGTTTTTACTTTGCTTGATTAAGCTATATTTTATTTTCCAACCAAAGATCTGACAATATTCTAGTTCTAATAGGTCTCTGAATATTCTTACCAACACTCATGTGTTTGTCTTTAAATGCCTTAGGAGTGGAGACCGATTTATTGAAGAGAAGACCCTTTTACTGGCTGTTCGCTCCTTTGTTTTCTTCTCTCAGCTGAGCGCGTGGCTGAGTGTTTCACACGGTGCTGTTCCCCGAAACATCCTGTACAGGTACGCCTGGAATGGAAACAAACTCGTTTGCTGTTTGCAGATTGCTGCAGCTTGTCTTAAAATCATTCTTCTTTTCTGGTTTCCTGCTTGCTTTTAGAAGGTGCCATATTGTTGGCCCGGTACTTTGGCAGTTCTGCAGGATTTGTGTACTATGCAAAGTACAGCAGTTGCTGATGTTTCTAGTGCTTTTTCTTAGACATTTGTTATGAAGTAGATAATTAAGAACTTTTCATTTAGCTATTTTCTTAAATGCCCTTCGGTGTTGTTTCAGGGTGAGCGCTGCAGATGTGGACTTGCAATGGACGTTCTCCCAGACACCCACTGAGCATGTCTTTCCTGTTCCTAACGTTTCTCACAACGTGGCCTTGAGGGTCAGCGTCCAGTCCTTGCCCAGGCAATCCAACTACCCAGTTTTGACCTGTAGTATTCACACCAATCTGAGCTTTTATGAAAAGCGAATGCAAGAGCGTAAGTTCCATCAGCGCAGCGATCCCAGTGCTGCTCAGCAATGCAGTACTTCCAGTCCACAGCGCTTTCGTGGGAAACAGACATGGACAATGACACCTGAAGGCCTACTTAATGGAAAAAAGATGCCTGAATTTACTACATCTTTTAGAAATTTAAAACTTTATCCATCTACCAGACTTGGATCTGACTTTGGGGCGTCGCAGTCTAAAGTTCAGTGCTATAATGCCACAGCAGACAGTAAGATACAGTCTCATGAAACACCGGTCAGAACTTTTAAATCCTATTCTCTAGCTGATTCCCGTGTTTCAAATAGTCATTGCTCTCATCAGCCCACAGGGGAAACCAATCCTTTGATAGGCTCTTTACTTCAAGAGCGACAAGAAGTCATTGCAAGGATTGCTCAGCACTTGATTCACTGTGATCCAGCTACTTCACCAGTTGTTGCTGGGCGTCCATTCACCACACATGAAAACATCTCGACTGCACCAAAAGCTTTTCGGAGTACTTTCGAAGAGGAAAACTTGCCAAGGAAAAGCAAGGAAAGCTCCCCTGTTCCTGCTGCCAACTCAGACAATGCAATACAGGAAGATGGTGGTGAAGGCAAAACTAGAGCAGTGCCAGAGGTCACACTGCTCGATGCCCGTGTTCCAGGGAACCACAGTGGCCGTCAGCCAGCAGGAGAGAGTAACCCCCTGATCAATTCCCTGCTCCAAGAGCGGCAGGAAGTGATAGCAAGGATTGCCCAGCACTTGATTCATTGTGATCCAGCTACTTCCCATGTTGCTGGACGTCCATTCAAAGTGCATGAGGCCAGTCCAGTCATGTCAAAAATTTTTCGAAGTACATATGAAGATGAAAATTTGCTGAAGAAAGGCAAGGAACAGTCTTTTGTTTCTTCTGCTAAATCAAATTTTTCCTTGTTAGAAGACAGCAGTAAATCAGGGACAAAGACACCTGATACTCCTCTCAGTCCTTCTAAGTTTGATGGAGAATTGAAGACTTCTCTGAAAGTCCAAGCAAGAAGAAAATTGGTTTTAGCAAAACCCAGTGAAGCTGTCCAAAATGCATTTCATCAGACTTCAAATAAAACTTCTCATGCATTTAGTAGCATTCACACATCATCATCATCATCATCATGTATTAAAGAAAATAAATCTGAAGTTCCAGATAAATTGGAAATACATTCTGGACATGCACAGAAAGACCAGATAACCAATAGAATTAAACAGGGTTCAAATTCCAACAGCAGTGATGAACAGATTTGCACAAATAAACTTAAAGAAAGAACAGTTGTTAGTGAGAACAATGGCACAGACAGTTTTAATAATTTACAAATAGAAAAATGCAGAATACTTGAAGGTACAAAAAAAGCAACTGTGATGCCGATATCTGACTCTTTGCACAAAAATGAGCTCAAGTGTTTAGACAGAGACTCCAAAAAACCAAATATTTATGAGCAAAATACTCAGCTTATTAGTATTGAAAATTATTTAAATAAAGAACATGATAGTTTCAAAAACAAAACCAAACAAGATAAAACAAAAAGTGCACATGATGAGAATGAAGACCCAACAGGCCTTGATTTTCAAAGCACTTCTCAGAAGAAACCTGCAGAAGACAATGTAGTTAAGTGTGAGCGGCAGAAGAACCCAGACACACAGGTAAATACATTTGGGAACAGACAAAAATTCCTATAGCTGCCCTTTGTCAGATGGCTTGTACCCTCTATCTGCTAAGGGCCAGCATGAAGAGGAATTTCAGCCTGATCTTGTAGGAAGCAGCATATTAGCCTTGTAGTCTTGGCCTGAAGTAACTCAGGAAGAATTTTAGCATGGAAAGGGTTAAGCATGAGAATGGCCTACCTAGGTGATGGAGTCACCCTCCCTGGAGGATTTAATGAAACAACTCAGTGCCATGGTCTAGTTGACAAGGTAACCTGTCAAATGATTCTGGGTAATGGGGTAACTTGGCCAGTGGTGCCTCCCCTAAAGTTCATCAGTTTAACTGGAGAAGAACGCTGTCCTATTCCCCTCATGCTGACAGAGTTATGAATGACTGTTTCTATGGGCAATGAGGCATCCTGGTTTGTGGAAATACACCCATCTGAGTATGGAATGTGATCTTTTGGGAGGAGTCTGTGTAACTGTAGTCAAGGGGAATTTATATGGAATGTTTCCTCCCATGCTAGTGTGATGTAGACCCACCTGGGTCAGGAGCCTTCAGCCTCACAGCAAGTGAGTGCTATCATGATAGGTCACTGAAATAACCCATTGATAACCTGGGCAAATTTGTTTTGCTGACAGAAAGCACCATCTCTCAAACACACAAATGCGTGGCGGAAACACAATTTTCGATCCCTGGATGGAACTTCAACCAAGGCTTTTCACCCCAGAACTGGACTGCCTCTGCTCTCAAGTCCTGTAAGTTATTCTTGATATTCTTTTAGCTGAGAAATGGACTGTTTGTTTTTTTAATGTCTCTGCATGGTATAAAATTTGACAAAATACCTAGGTGAAGTGTATGTGTTTACTTTGTGCCACAGTGAATACTCTTGTGAGTGGAAATTAATGCTTAAATGAGAGTTAACACATAAATTAGGCTGAATGATGATTTTGGAAAGGAAAATATTAAAGACGTAGTTGTTGAGATCATATCCAGATTAACAAAAGGTGGCATTAGAAAAATTGATGGAAACAATGTTTAGGTGCTATTTTAGAGCAAAAAGAAAGCATTTTGAAGATCAGTGTTTTAAGAATAAGTTAACATTTTGTCATTTAGGAGGTTTCATGTTAGTTTTTCATACCTGATTGTCCATTATTCCTAAGCCTTTGTTTCTGTGAACAGCTTGTAGTGTACATTCTTTGTATGAATGTACAGTATAACATTCACCAGAGGTGTCATGCAATGACTTAGTGAACAAAGCTGCTGTGATAAGGCAGGCACTGGGGAAGTGTTACAGTTCTTGGTAGGTTGTTTGGAATTTTAAAAAAATACACAGTTCCTATTGAAACTACTGAAGTAGTGATGTACTGTAATCAACACATGATAATGCTTTATTCTCCATTGTCCGTAAAGGCTGTCATATTTTCAGGGAAATTGGATGGAAATTGATCCAGTCTGTTTATTAGCAATATTCTGTCATGTTCCAAAGAGACATCAACTTCCTGAATGTCTATTGAAATACTTCCTGTTAATCAGAATTTACAATCTCATCATTAATAATACTTGAACTTTCTTCACTAAGTTTAAAATGTATAGGTTTACATGCTCTGCTCTGTTTTTATAATTTTGTAATATCATGGAAATTCTTGGCAAAATGTGCTTACTTGGCAAAAATTGTCTGTGGTAGCAGTTCAGCCTTCAAATTAGCATCTTCTTTCCTTGTTGAGGTTCCTCAAAGGAAAACACAGTCTGGGTGCTTTGATCTGGATTCATCATTGTTGAAATGTCTGTCTGCAAGAAGGTATGTTTTATTTACCAGAAACATTGAGATTTTTCAAGAGAGGCATAACGTATATATATATATACATTTATATGCAAAATCAAAGCATGTTAGCAAAGAAAAAAATGCTTCCAAAAGAATTCTTGTTTTGATACAAGGCTCAGCAGCCCTGTTTCCCTGAGAGTTTCCAAGTTAGCACAGCTCTGGGACATAACTGTGGAGTGAGAGTTGCTGGCAGAATTAATTCTGTCCCATGCAGGGGTAGGCATGCTTGAGTTTGCAGACAGAAAAGCTCCTAATTGTTGATTCTCCTTCAAACCAACATTGTTTTTGTGTTGTGTTTTTTTTTTCATTGCGTTGAACATGTTAAGCATTTTGTCTTAACTTGTTCAGAGAACCAGATTTTTAAAAAGGGCCAATCACGACCTTTCATACATTAATACATGTAACATAAACAGCTTTTGGTGCAGTAATTTAAGTTGGAAATATGAGATATATTTCAGTATATGAGACAAAAGGACCCACATACAAGAGAAAATAAGGTGATATTTCGATTCCTGCTAATGGAGCTAAAGAACAAATTTTTGTTGTCTTTATCCCTTATACTGTAAAGCTGGTGAAAATATTTTTTCAATTATCTAGAAAATGTTCTGCTAGTTTTAATAGGCAATGTTCAACTGTTACTTCTTTAGGAAACATTTTGTAGTACAGTAAGTACATTATTCTTTCTAGAGCTGTTTATACCCAGAAGACAAAAGCAAACGTGTTTATCCTTTATATTTATTCTGTCTTTTTTTAATAGCCCACAACAATGTATAAACAGAGACGATGATCCAGACAGCCATGGGAAACCATTTCTAAGTTCTAGTGCTCCACCAGTAACAAGTCTGAGCCTTCTGGGAAACTTTGAGGTATTGCATATTCTCTAGAATTCTTGTGGTATTTTTAATACTCTTCTGTACTGCTTTTAAAAGTATATTACTGTGAACAGTTCCAGCATTATTAGAATGTAAAAGTTCCTAACTGAATTGAATAAAATTTGTTTTCATTTCCAGCTGTAAAGGCACTTATTTCATGCCCCAGACATCTTCTGTCTCAGAAGAATCAAATACAATGAGTTGCTTAAGCTTTTGTTTCCCACTATGGTCAAGTTAGAAGATGTTCTGTTGCCATAAATGAGATTTAATAACCTGTAATTGTTCATGTTTATAATGTACTTACTTAGAAAAAAGGATTTACATTTTCACTCTTAAAGTCTACCTAGTATGGCACAAAAGCTGCATTAAATCAGCCTGTTAAACAGAACATGTTTGAAGTGTAGGCTCCAACTCTTCACTTCATGTAGCATATCCAATAACAGCAACTAGTAGCCAGTGCATTAGTGGGTTGTATTGTACTGTCTTGTGAAATATGGAGTTGAATTTGTTGGGGAAGGTTCCAGAATCTAGACTGCTTTGTGGTTTTTTTTGCTGATAGTATATGCTGAAAATCAAGCATAGATCCTGCTGCAGTAAAGTTCTCTGTGGGCTTTTGCATTGTTTCCTGATTAGTTACACTCTGTTTTATTTGAGGTGTTCCCAACCTAAGCTGTCTGTGATTTTTTTTTTTCAGGAATCTGTCCTGAATTTCCGCCTGGACCCGCTCGGTGTCGTGGAGGGTTTCACAGCAGAGGTGGGAGCCAGTGGAGTTTTTTGTCCCACGCACATGACTCTGCCAGTTGAAGTGTCATTCTACAGCGTTTCAGATGACAATGCGCCCTCTCCTTACATGGTAAATGTGTGGTTGGATTTATTTTAAATAAATTTTGGTATGTGGAGGTGAAGAGCAAGAGCTTGGTGAGTAGAGGGTTCAGAAAGTAAAGATTTGCAGGGATCTGGCTTACTTTCAGCTGCCTGTGACAGAGTTCTCCTGTCCCTCTTCTTTTCCCTAACTAGTGCTTTTCCTCCTACTTCTCTGCCCCACCATTCAGCTGTTCTCGTCTTGGGATATTGAATGTATTTGTCTTCTCCCACACTGCAGTGATCAACCCCCAACATCTCTTTTTATCCATCTAACTTAAAATAGCAGTGAGGCAATAGCTGGACTTAACAGGATACATTTTGTTGTCCCAACAAGCAGCTGCTCTGGGCAACTAACCACTCTGCAGAGTGACTTAGGTGCAGGCCAAGGGGCAATTGCTGGTGGAGACCTTAGACTTGGAAGTTACTCAGCCCCTTCTTTTAAAGCAGATATTGTCAGGGCTGTTGTGACACTTGGCACTGTCGCAGGCTGCATGGTTTGCTGATGTTTGCAGCGATGCAGTGTTTGTGTTCTCAGTCTCTGGGTGCTAATTCTGTTCCACCTTTCTACAGTGACAGCATGGGGTTTGCATGTCTGAAAGTGCTCCTCTGTAAAAAACAAATGGTGTCGGTATGTGGGCATTTTCATTGCGGCTGGATTTGTTCTGGATGCCTGTTAAGGAACCTTAATTTTATGTACATGACAGATCCAATTTTTTAGAGATTTTCATATGTGTACGTCTGTCTAATATACAGTAAAGGGTTTGTTTAAACATGTAAGTCAAGCAATGAACATCTGAGTATCCCAATATTTAGATTTGGATTTTAAATTCATAGCAATTACCATTTCTGACCTTCTGTTTTGGAAAGTATTCAGAAAATGAAATTGCTCATAGTTTAAGTAACGGCTTTGAGTTTAAGCTTGTATATGTCTTAACTGCTGGAGAAAAAGTATCTATTCTTTTGCTGTCATCTTTCTAGATAATTTCGTGTGATTTTCTAGGAGATGAAGGGATTCTCATGTTCCTCAAATGGTTAAAGTAGCATTGCTTATTTTCCTAGCTGGGTTTCATTGTTTCAGGCTTTTCCACATGCTATTTCCAAATATGCTATTATGACTGAGTCTCCCAGGATTAATACAGCATTTGTGTACTGCCTCCATCATCAGAAACATTGTTTCTGCTTGTATAGCTAGTTTCTATGCTTGGGGTCTTTTTCTGGTGGTTAGGTTTGGGCTTTGACAGTGCAGTGCAGTGTGGTGCAGCAGTGGTGCCCTGCAGGGTGACCAGACGGGTGGCACTGCTCCGAGTGTGGCCTTGGCAGCGTCACTGTGGGGCACTCGGGGGTGCTCTGTAGATCACAGCTGGTACAAAAGCAGATGTCATCCTTCCTAAAGTTTGGATTAGAATGGAAGATAAAGTGCATCTGCTGCCTTTGAAAAGCAAAAATGAGTTCTGTGAGATTTGGAGTGCTATTGGTGCAATTGTAGATGATCTAGAAATGGAAAGGAGGAGACAAATGTTTCATTTTAACCTCCCAGCTGGTTTGAAAAGAAAGCTCTGTTTTGTCCTAGCACCCTGATGTGGAGAAGATGTGGAAATTTGAATCCTATTTCAAGAGGAGAATGTACCTCTTATTGCACAGCTTTTAATGGTCTGCCAAAGTATCTGTATGGCCCCTACTGTTGATAATTTAACTGCATCTTAAATGCATTGCCTTCTCTATTTTTAGTTTTTATAAATGACTGATTATGTTTCAAATAAATGCAATTACATGACTAGAACATTTTAATTTGTTTATCTCTGTGACCTAAATATGTGTTTTGTTTTTGTAGGGTGTAATTACTTTAGAGTCCCTTGGTAAAAGGGGTTATCGGGTACCGCCTTCAGGAACAATACAAGTGGTACGTACTCAGCAGATAAGGGTGCCTTGAAACCACTAATATCAAGACAGTCATGCAGAGATGAGGTTATTGGAGATGAGCATCTCTGTAGGTACTGTAGTAATTCAAAGTAGAAATCTGTACAAATCTGGAAATCTGGACAAAAAAAGATTCCCAGTCTTTGAACATTTCTGTGCTCTGAGGAGTCTTAAAATCAGTTCCAGGAGATTCGGAATACTTGGGGACTCTGTGGTTTTGAAAAAATGATGGGAAAGTAATTAGGCCATAGTCCAAATCCTGAAATTCTTCTAAAGCGATTAAGATTGAATAATTTTATCTACTTTTTGTAATATTTTAACACCACCTTTGCTTTTGTAATAAAATCACAAAGTAAATTACAGTCATTGCTTAGAACCAATGAACTGACTCTTTCTTTTAAGAACCCAGTCCAAGATAACACATTCATAATTTCAGGTTTAAAAGAGGAGCCCACCACTGTGCTTCCTGCATGTGTATTGTGTCTGGAAAACAGTGTAGACAAAAAGCTGGCTGGAAAAATAAACAAAAACGGGGATGCTGATTAGCAAAGTAAGAGTAGTCATATACTCGTGTTTCATTCAGATTAGATTGTGTTTAGCATTATATTTAAAAATGACAATTACTGGTAGCTGAAGTGTTGAAGACCAGAAAGGCTTCACAATGTCTTTATATAAACGTTTCTGTATGGCACAGAAACAAAGTGCATAGAGAACTATTTTGACAGATCGAGTTCGGGTTAGATTTGTTGATGGTTTTTTTTTTAAATTTGTCATGGCTAATGAGTATTGAACTGTTTGTCTTTTCAGACCTTATTTAACCCTAACAAAACTGTGGTGAAGATGTTTGTGGTGATCTATGACTTGAGAGAAATGCCAGCTAATCATCAAACATTCCTACGGCAAAGAACTTTTTCTGTTCCTGTGAGACGAGAAATCAAGCGAACTGTCAATAAAGAAAACAGTCACCAGACTGAAGAAAGGCTACTACGCTACCTCATACATCTGAGGTAAGCTCCTTGCAGTTAAAAAACCAAAATAAAACAAAAAATCCCCAACAAACCCAAGCCAAACTCACAAAAAAAAGTATCTGCCAAAATTTAATTCAAAATTTCTTTCCCAGCCAGCCTTTCTGTATAAAGAAATAAGAAAGAATGAAACAAAAAAATAAAAAAGAAGAATGCTAACTTGTAAGCTAGACAGTAGAGGAAGA
Source organism: Thryothorus ludovicianus (assembly GCA_013397245.1). Taxonomy (NCBI): domain Eukaryota; kingdom Metazoa; phylum Chordata; class Aves; order Passeriformes; family Certhiidae; genus Thryothorus; species Thryothorus ludovicianus. The sequence goes on along the minus strand of VZTB01013362.1, from coordinate 579,098 downwards.
AGAGGTAATAAATAATTTCGGTTCTCCTTGGGAGAAACAAAGTTAAAATGTAACATAGAGCTCTCCCTTGGTATTGAAATATTTTGTATAGCATTGTAAAGCTTAAATCTTTTCTTAGTGAGACAGAAATTGTTCTGACTGAATCAATGCACTTTTTTGATGGAAATTTTGATGATGCACTTTGAGGAAATAGTGAAAGTGGATGTTATATGGGTAAAAGCCAAAACTGAGGATCATTGAAGAGAAGGTGCTCTGTTGAGTTCCACATGTGCCTCTTCCCCAGAATAGCTTGTAACATGAAAAATGGCCTGAGCTACTCCTCAAAGTAGAATGTTCAGTGGCAAAAATGTATATACCTGTTTCATGATGCAATACTGGTGATTATGCCTTTCACTTTATAAAATATTCACTCAATTTTCCTTAAATGATTTACAAAGCACTGCCTGAAACCAGACAGTGCTACTGCTCTTGGATGTTCTGGAGACTGCAGTTGGAAACAAAGGGGAATGATAGATATGCTCTGTCCTGGTGCAGTTTGCAGACATTTTGCATGTGTTTTTGTAGTAAGAAAAGCCTGTACACACAGACCCAGTGCTTTCACTGCAGCATTTGGAAACCCACCAGCAGCTGACATTCTGAAGTGAGCAAGCAAAACAGAATCAAATATCTTACACTTCTCTATTGTTGTACAATTATTTCTGGTACACATTATTTTTCCTATTTAATGGCATTGATTTCTATCCAACAGACTTTTGAAACACAACCTTGTCTAGAACAGTGATTCTAAGCCAGACTTTCCCATTAAATGAAAGTTGACAGTCATAAAAAAGTGTGTTGGTTTACTGGAGTGTGAAAATAGAGTCATGATAAGGCTCTTCAACAGTGGTTTCATTCTGAAATTTAGCCTGGATTGAAATTCAGCCTTTCAGGCCACACTAACATGCAAGGTCTAACCTAACCACCTTCTAAAATTTTTCTTTTGGGGCAAATTCTGAAAAAGTGTGTAGCCCCGATAGAAGGCCCTGTTCAAGTGTAATGTTGATCTGACTTTGCAGAGGAACTGGGGATAGACCTCTGCTGCAGTGGTGAGTAAAAGTCTGTGGCCAGCTGGGTCTGGCGTACTTGCAGGAAAAGTAATAGTCTTGTGTTCCCTTTCAGTTTCTACTTTATTATAGCTTCTAAGTTTCTTTTTGATAGACCAAAGAGTTACTTCTATTTGAAAGCAAACCTGCTTTCAGCTCTCTCATGTGTTGCAGCTAGAAGGTTTTTTTAAGAGCTTCCTATTTCTGATACCTGCTGAGAGACAGAAATGTTGCAGTTCTGATGCTTTTCATTTTGAAATAGCTGTCCAATTAACTCAGCTTTCAGACCACTGGTAGGGATCAGTTCATGGACTTTATGATGTGTAATTGGAAATGCATCCATTTCTGATGGGAAAACCAAAATCATAATTATGATGTTTAGCTGCTTACTTCAGAAAGTGAATAGCAACAGAATATGCCACTGAAGAAAATTTTTTCTTCAGTGATAAACTCAAGCTTTGGGTCCTTTCTCATAATGTAAGAATGGTAGGACTCCTTGAAATATTAAAGTAGCTTATGTTGATCTGCCTTGTTTATTACACTGAGCACTTAGGATTTTACAAAAGACTCAGTTGTCCATTTAGTAGCCTTCTTTACTAAAGATGGATTTTAATTAGGAGGGATTAAAAAAATCTTAGTAGTGTATTAATTCATGTAAGTTGATTTTAAAGCTTCATTTTTAAAAGTAGCAAAGTTTCCTCAAGCCTGCTTCACTAAAAAGTTATGCAAACCTAAAAAGCTTTAACTATTCAGACTGATTTTTTTGTTACTCAAGTTGACTTAGGAACAGCCTTTCAGTTTTAGTTGCAGTAGTTATTGAGCACAAGCATCTTATGCTTGCATATTGAAATTTTGTTCAAAAAAACAAATGAAGTCACCACCAGTGAGCTGCATTGTGGTCGCATCTGCTTGCGAGGCCTTAATCACAGTTGTCAGCACTCACATTATGAAAGCTCCTTTTCAAGTGGTAATTCAGCAAAAACGCTTGCATAGGTCTGGAGCTTAACATTGGCGGCCAGATTTTCTACAACAGTCTTTAAAGTGTCAGATTTATTGTGTGTGCAGTTCTGTGTGTGTTTGAGGTTCTGCTCAATGTGCCATTAGATTCTACTTGTACCCACAGCCACGGGATTGAGATCCCAAATGTAGCTTGCACTCACAGCAGAGCTTTATTTGTTACTAAAAACCCCCAGAGTTGCACCTGCAGTTTGTTTTTTGAAGATGCTTTGGGGATAATTTTTTTCTTGCATGTGAAGCAATGACTTTTTGTCTTGTAATTAAATCTACTTGAGCATAAGAGCTGTGAGCTCAGCTCTGCTTGTGCCTCGTTTCTGCTTGGCGTTGTGGGGATGATGACCATCTGTGGGTTTCTAGGTCACGTTCTGGCACCCTTGTAAAAAGTAATTAACAGCTAACCTGCCCACAGCTCAGCATTTTTCAAGTTTTTGAAGCTTGGTCAACAACCTTAGTTACTGACACAATGCCAGGAATTGCATGGAGTGTAGTTGCTGTTGCTTAACAGCTAAACAGGGGTTGTTACTGAGGGCTCAGTGGAGGGTAAGCTTGAAACTGGTTGTTAAAAGTAGTGATTCCTCAAGGTGTTGAGAAACATTTTTTAAAATACTGTCCTAATGTGACATACACCTTTATTGGTGGAAGCTGAAGATACCTGCTATTACTGATTTACTAGCTGCTTTTGAGCTTTCTGGTCTCTCAGCATTTTTTCTTATCTAGAAATTTTTATCCTTTTCCTAATTCTTTTACATACAGATTTTATAGATTGTGTTGTATAGTCTTTTGCACTTACAAAACACATCTTGCTACATATGTTTTCATGGTTATCCTGCTTTTCAGGATTATTCTGTTTCCGTGAGTTACTCTGTTCTTTGTGTATTTTGATGGCCTATAAAAAAAATACATATAGGGGCTTTGTATTTGTCATTTCTTCAGTAAAGTTCCTCTGCCAGACTTTCTAGCATCTGATACTTGGGTGTATTTGGCTATTGTTACTGTTCCTAGGACATTGTCTGTCAGAGACCTTGGCTGTGTTGGGTTTTTTAAATTTCTTTACACAAAACTACTAGAGCTGCCACAGCTCTGGAGTCAGTCCCATGCTGGCCACTCCATCACCACCCTGCAAGGATGTAGGGAATGCTTGTCTTGATTATTCCAATGTATTTGCAAATATAAAAAGCAACATTTCTAAATGCCAATTACTAGGGTAGACTGTCTAAAAGAAAAAAAAAATTGGTAATGGATGCAGAAATGAGAAGAATCCCTTGAACTTTGCTGCTGTCTCACACTTATCCTTCTTCAATCTCTCTGAAATGTCATGCTCAGAAAAGTCATATTGCAGGGAACCACTATTTACTGAGCAAAGGGAGTCTTGCAGGATTATCACTCAGAGAAAAGAGCAAGCTTGAGAAGTTTAAAAATAGACTATGCTAATAATTCTTTTGAAAGATCCATGTGTAAAATGGGAGTTGAGATCTATTTTATGATGATGCTTTGATAACTAGATCCTTTGGAATTAATTTCAATCATACTTCTGCTGCAATAGACCTTTTACTAAATTTTTTGTTTTAAAATGTGTTATGAGCTAGATTCTGAGTTAACTGTTTGTGGTGTTTGCTTTGTCCCTCATGTCTTTCACTCTTCCTTGTGCTCTCCTCCACAGTCTTCTCTTAAGATAGTGTCTTCTCCCTCTTGCCTATCAGGTGAAGGGCTTACACTGACAGCACCGAGCAAATAAATAGTGATGGATGAGATCTCTGTGGGAGCCAGTAGGAGCATTCTGCTGGACCCTGCTGCATTTAATGTCCTTGACAGCTGTGTCTAGGAGAACAGAGTTTTCCTTTGTCTGGCTGTGGGGATGACTACAGGCTATTCTGCATCACTCGTCTGAACAGAACAGTGCCACAGAATCCGTGTCTGCAACCTGCCTTCCTCAGATGATGAAGCCTTGATGGCTCTTCTGTACTTGTCTTTCTCCTACCACTCAGAATTTCAGTCAAATTACGAATAGGTTTATTCTAGAGATACTGCTTTTGCTTCAATGGGGTCAATATGTAAAAGCCTATTAAAAATCTCTGTGAACTGTAATACATGATAACACAGCATGCATTGCTCTCTCAGCATTTGCCATGGTATCATCTTGTTGTGACAACAGCAATGGCTTTTCTGTTTCTATTGCAGCAGCAATAGCATTTCTCTCTCACTGTGGCACAGTGCTAGTGACATTAGGTTCAGTTGCTGTAAGAAATGCCCCTTAGGCTCTTCTGCCTTTCCTGGTGCAGAGAAGGAAATTAGAGAGTTCTGCCACGTGAAAACTATAGAGCACAATTCTCTGAAATGCAGCTCTTGTCCCCCTATGTACAGTTATTAATACCCAGGGAAAGTGGAACTGGCACATTCCTGCAGTTTTGGAGGACCTGAATTAGGCTGTTTAGCTGCAGCATAAAAGATGAATGGGCCAAGGAATTGACCACTGTTTGTTTTGGTGACTGGGCCAGTGAACTGCAGTCTCTTTGAAATGCTCTCTAGTCTGTGCAAAAACATTCTCTCTGCCTGCAGAAATCCAAGTACCTACTGCTTCTCAAGACAAGTTTTTATATTTGGAGCATGGTGTAAAGCAGTAATAAACTTCCTGGTGTCACATTCATAAAGAGAGCAATGAAATCTGTCTATGATTGCTGGAACTGAAAGGCATATTCGATTTGTATATAGTTGAAAATTCCCTTTTGTGTATGCTTGTGTCCATGAGCCACCCTTTGGACATTTTCAGGAATGCTCACTGAAGGGCATTTTTTGCCATTCCTGATTGCTGAGGACTTGAATCTTCTATATACATAATGACAGGGTGAACTTCAAATATTCCATGCCATTTCAAAGCTGTGCACTGCATTGGTGATTAGGAACAGAACCTTTAAATGTCAAAAGAAACAAAGCAGAATGAAAGTGTTAGGTTGTTCTTTTCTCTTTTCATTTTAACTGACTAATTTTGTTTGTTCAAATGTGTTTTGGCCTTAATGTTTTAAGAGTGCATTTTCTTTAACAATATTTAAAGATTATTCTTTTGTTTTAGGTAATACAGATATTTGTATCTTTTCAGGTTCCAGAGTTCCAAATCTGGAAAGATCTACCTCCACAGAGATGTAAGGCTCCTATTCTCTCGGAAATCCATGGAAGTTGATAGCGGCGCTGCATATGAACTCAAATCTTACACTGAATCTCCAACAAATCCTCAGTTTTCACCAAGATGCTAGCAAACAATGGCAAACTAAAGTATTCGTTTTACCTTTGAGTACTCCTTGCAAGCAAAGATTGATAGAGACAACAGTATAAAGTTAAGTCTGTAAAGGAATGAAAATAGCGCTCAAGAGAAAGAAGGTTCTGTGTGATCCTGGACCAGTTTTTAAAAGGTTTCTGGAATGAGCTTTGTGTATTCCAAGTTAGACTGGAAGCATACTTAAACCTAATCTTTTTGTACTGTTTAAAACCACTTCATTGGATGTGTTGCAATAGCAAATTCCCAAGTTAGTTTAGTGTTTACACTTTTTATTTTATTTTTCAGTTATTTAATATTTAATGTTTCATTTAATACTCAAGTGATGTTTGTCTTTAGTGTTCTAATGTAGCATAAATCCTATGTAAAATCATACTATGTATTTTTGGCATTAATATTGAAATCTGAAATATATACAGATGTCTTTAATCTGTGTGCTGTTTTAAGTGATATTCATTTAAGTTATTGAAAATGGGGACAATAGGTGAATTTCCATAACATTTCATACTATGCAAGCATTTAGCTATTTTTTCTCTTTAATGGTACCATTTTCCATTTTATCTCACATCCAGATTTAATAACACTTGCAACTATATTGCAGATTGTTTATTTACTTACTCATGCATTCAGATCATTAATTCAATTCACATTTTGCTCCCTCAATTTCTTTCCTTTCCTTAAGGGCCATTTTAATTTTGCTTTTTGTTATTAGTTTTCCTCACATAAAATTTGCACCCTCCCCCATTTTATTTCTTGAATTGTGTTAAAGGATGTACTGTGCAAACAAATTAGTATTTATATCTCAAATATATGCAAAAGCTATGAAACTTGTACTTTTTGTTTTATTTTTAGATGAGAGGATCTTCATGTAATCCTAAATATTTTTCATAGGTCAATTCCATGTAGGCCACTAGGTGGCCATAGGAAGTTTTACTAGCAATGCTACACTGGCATACGACTATTTTCCGATGTGTGTATTCCTAAAACAAAACAGTTAGATGAACAGTTTATGCTAAGTATTAAACTGTGTAACTGAGAGAAATAAAGTTAGAAGCATTTGATTATATTTGAGCTATATATTTAATAATGAAATGAAGCTTTATGACATTTGATGAAGATCTGAGTTTCTCAACTGTCTTACCTTGATTTGTGTTTTTCTTTACTTTGCTGTAGATTTTTAGAGTGCCAGTAATATGCAAGGTGCCCTTTAACGTGCTTATCTGATGAAGACTGGAGAAAGGATGAATGTGCATCTTGTATATTCAGCACTGCCCTTAGATGAGAGAAGTCAGTGTATCATGAAATCTCCAGGAAGTCTGCCAGGGAACGTAAGGGAGACTGGACTTTCCAGATGATACTTATCAACTATCTTGTACATGCAAATGACTGCTGCTCCAAAAGGGCAAAGCTCAGATATTACTGAGTCCTTTCCCCACTTCAGCAGTGTTTTCCACTCTGTTACACCAGGTTTTCAAAGGTTACCTAGCATTCATTTTAGAGAGAACTGGGGAAAACTCTACAGGAAGAGATGGTTTGCAGTTTCTAGTCATTTGTGCACCCTTTAAAACTGAGAAAAGGTTTCTTTTGGTAGCAGAAGAGTCAAACACAACTGCAGTTGTACTGTGTACAGAACTATGGTCTGGACTTGGATATCAAGAGGGCGTCCTAGTTTCTGTGCAGCTGCTATTGAGTCATAAACAAACAGCATGTATCCTCAAACTACTTATTTGTGTCATGGTGCACAGCTTGCTTGCATGCTCAATGAAAAAAAACATGAGGAAAGGACACATTTTTAATGAAAAGCCACCATTCCTGTGTAGTAGATTAACCTTTTATTTTGCACTGACATTATGCAGCGTTTGTATCTTGATAACTTTATTTAAACAGATTTCTTCAAGTCATTTCCCTTCATTAATTTGCTTTGAATAGCAAAGAAGTGTGGATTTTGAATATGTGGTTACTAAAATAAATTTGTATTCATTTTAATAGTCAGACTACACTTAGTCCCTATATGGATTTGGAATGAAAGTGACCTTGGATTATCTGTGCACAACTTTGATTTTACTGAGTCATTCTCCATTTACAGCTTGATCTGAGTAAACACTTTCCTTTAGGGACACACCTGGAGAAATGCTGGATGCTCATAAACTATGAACTAAATTCCACATTACCTTCTAAGCTTAGATTAAGACTAGACTAATTTTTGAGAGGTCATTGGTTTCTTCCCTTTACTCCTCAATAGGCTTAACCATATACAGTTATTTTTAATAAATGTTATAATTTTTTTTAATAAATAGGATCCAACTAAATGTTGCTGAAATTGAGTTAAATACTACTTAGCCTTTTCACTATAAGTAAACAATTTAGTTCTTGTATCTCCCTTCTCAGTCTTTTTTTTGATAACTAAGACAACCCCAGACTGTTCAGTCAGCCTTTATTTTCTGCACCTCTTGTCATTCTGGCCCTTTGCTTTCTTCTTTTGGACTGAATCAGTCTGAAAGTATGTGAGGCTGGACACAGCATCACAGTCAGGGCTTGTGCCAATCAGACTGGAAGAATTGGTTGATAAATCATATGGATTAAAGTCCTCTTCATGCATCCTGTTGTAATATGTTGTTTTTCACTATCAGGGGATATCATCTTGCATTCATCTTGTCACCCAGTATAAGAGATGTCCTACCTGCTTGTTCCCAAAATGGTAGCTCTCCTGATTGAACTTTAGTCTCTCACTACCCAAGATTTTCTTTGCTGAACACAGCATTGCTGTTTGAAGAATTGATAGCTGTTTCCAACAAACTTGCATCCACCACATTAAAGTTTCATCTAATTAAGTTTCCCTAATTTGCATGGGAAAGTGTCAGAAGCCTTATTAATGCCAGAAGGCATCTGGAACTTCAACCACCTTCACCCACTTCTCCACATGGTCTATTTCCTTTTTCTTCAAGGAAAGATGATTGTGTGAAACCCTTGTTCTTAACTGTGAATTCCTGCCTAGCTACTCAGTTTCTTTTGAGTGCTTATTTTAGATGATTTTTCAAGTCATTATTGACAGCCTAATTATATAGCTTGTATTCTGTCCTCCCCATACTCCTGTTCAAATTCAGGAAAAGTGACACCTGGAAACCCATTCATTTTTTACAGGTTCCTATATGAATCACCAGTAATTAACTGGAGATGGCTTCTGTTGTTCTCAAATCTCTTAAGGATATTTTTTCACCCAAGTTGAAAATCTTTACCAAAACTAATTAAAGTAACCTGTAAACCAGTCTTTCAGCTAGAGGCTATACTTTGTGTGTTACACTATTTACCTTGATCATGCCAGATTGAACAAAAAGAAATATTAGACACTTTAGTCTTTAAAAGTTTTTTTTAATCATATTTTGGTACCCCCTTGTCTTCATGATCTGCTTTAGATACACATCCTTAAAAACTGACCTAGTTTCTGTAGGCTGCTTTCTTGTGTTTGAGGCCATTGAAGAATCTGAGCTTTTCCTGAGGTTCTGAATTTATTTCTCATCTTTCCTCTGCATTATGTTGCCTTAAAGAAAGAACTGTATAAAGGAACTGCTGAATCCTTGAAACTGTTTTCCCTCACATTAATTTTCTGAGAGATTTGAAAGAAATTCTGCTGTCACTACTTTGTTCTTCTTCCTTTTAAAATCTCTGAACTTCATCCTTTTTATGATCATTTTTCTATGTTGCTCTGTTTTTCACGCTTTCAGACCATTTCTTCCTGATTTTGCTAGAAGCAAATGTGGCACACCCACCACTATCATAGCTTTTTTCATCATTAGGATGAAAACTTACTGGTGCATTCTATGATTATTTTTCTGTGCAGTCTCCTCCGGCTGTATCCCTTTCGGAATGAGAGATATGCACATTCCTTGGGTTCCCCACAGCTACGTGATCCTGGTCTCTGAATGAATTTCAAAAAATCTCTTCCAGCTACTGGCTTGTGGGGTGTTTAGTACAATTCAGCTGCGGCAAAATCACTGACAGCTTCACCTTTCTGACCTGCCTCTTCTGTCCTTCCTGACCACACTCACACACAGCCTGTCCTGGCCAGTCCCTCCTGAGCTGTGCTGAGCAGAATCCATACCTTGCTGTTCACACAATCCATTTAATTAGGGACACCTAAAGATTTATTAATGGTGGGCTATTTAAACCCCTCCTTTATGCTCTTGAAGAGAGTCTACAGAAGGTTATTTTTCAGTGAAAAATCAGACAGTGAAAAGTAGATGGGGTGGGAATAAAATAACCCTGTATAACTTGATACTGCGCTGTTAAAGAAGTTCCAATGAATGGACTGGGCCGTCCTATCCTGTCAGCTGCTGTCTGGGATTCATGAGATCCTCGAGTAATGCTGCTGAGGACTCAGCTCCTTTTATTTTAATCACTAAAAGTGGCCAACAGAACTAACTAGGCAAGCAGTGAAGTTTTTTTTTTCCTTTACCCTGATGCTGAGCAGGGCAGGCCATGCAGGCTGGGCGAGCCGGGGTAGGGGGCTGTGGTGAGGTGAGGAGGGGGCCAGTGAGGGGACCAGAGGACATGGCCTTGAGCTGAGACACGGGGGGTTCACATTGGATATTAGAAGAATTTTCACTGTTCGGCTGGTGAGGCTTTGGAACAGACTGCCCAGGGAGGCGCTGGAGTCGCCATCCCTGCGGTGTTTAACAGATGTCTGGCTCTGGCGCCAGGTGATGTGGTTTAGTGATTATGGTGACGCCTGTGCGGGTGGACTGGACCATACTGAAGGGTCTCTTCCAACCCGATGTTTCTGTAATTCTGCGATTCTAACGAGCGGGGCACTGGCGCCCAGCGGCCCCCGAGAGCCGCCCCGAATCCGGGTCTCGAACCCGCGGCCCCGGACGTGACGCGCGAGGCGCAGGCGGATCCCGCCCCCGCTCCCCAGCCCGCGCGCGCGGGGGCCGAGGCGGAGGAAGTCTGGCCCCGCCGACGCTCCGTCGCGCGCGCCGCCGCCATCTTGGGCGGGCGGAGGCGGCAGCG
>VZTB01013362.1:554397-568536 GCA_013397245.1 Thryothorus ludovicianus | reverse complement strand
CGCCATGGCGGCTCGGGAGCGGGTGTTCCCGGCCGAACGGCGGCGTGCGCCGGCCTGGCCGCGCCGATGGCGGTTCCTCGCTCCTTCTCCGGCCTCGGCCCCGCTCCCTGCAGGTGCTCCGCGGGCCGCGCCGTCCTGCGCTGCGGGCTTCGGCTCACGATCGCAGCGGCGGGATGGACGCCAGACATAATCCGCAGGCTAAACGTTTGTTTCACTTCTAAAAAATATTCCGCTTTTAATGTAATCAATTCAGGAGTAGGAATACCCAAATCACTATGACCGTGACCTGTGCTAGTGAAGGCTTTTAGAAAGAATAACTGGCTGGGTTATATTTCGTGGTGTCCCTCTTATGTCATCCCTGTAGCTAATAATTGTACCATTTCTCGAGTGGGATTTGGTTTCATAGATGGCTGTGCTGTGACTTTAAGAAGCCGTTTGTTTTTTAGTCTTGTCATTGCTGTGGGAGCCCGGTTGCAATCCCCGCGGCTACGATCCGGAGAAGTTATGAAACACAAGTACTGCTTTGAAGGACGCTAAAAGAAAAACCTTAATCTACCTCAGCTGTTAGGTTTTTGTTTAATAATTTACAATTTGTAACGCGAGTTAGTCGCACAAGTAGAGCTTTAGGGGTTAATATGGAATGATACCTTCTCAATAGGTGCAGTAATCAGAGCCAGCTTCTTGTCAGGTCTGTAATCTGCTCTTAAATAGGTGTGTTCTGCAGCGTGACTTAACGTTCATGCTAGGTAGGCTGCTGAAGGCATGCTGTTCCTGTTCAAAGCCTATAAAAATACGTCCCTGGCCTATGCAGCACTCCTAGAATAGCTCTGTAATAAGAGCATAGTTAAACATGTGGCAGCAAGTTTATTGTAATGCCTTCTAGGGTGTTCTGATGAAGTCAGGTGACTGGGGCTGATTTTCCTAACAAACTTTCAGACTGAAGGCTTGAAATGTCATGCTTATGCACTGCTTGGAGAAATAACTTCTTATTTGAGAGATGAGAGGTCCTTGCTACTTTCCTGATCTAGTTTTATTCTGGTAAAGTGTTCAAGAACAATTATATAACATCAATAAAATAAAACTTTGCTTTCTGTGAGATTATGTCCTGGTCTGATACTGTTATGACATTGCAATATTAACCTCCACTAAAACTATTTGCCTTGATAGGCAAAACTGAACATTCACTCAGTTACTGCTTAGCTCTGAAGCACTTACATAAACAACCCATTTTGCAGTACTTATTCATATGTATACTTGAAAAAGATGACGCCCCTAAATGAACTTTGAAGGCAGTGTTTTCATGATTAGAGCTTTTTTCTAAATTTTCTGACATGCTGTAAGAAGCTTGTGCTGAGCGAGGAAGGTTTTTAACAACAGTGATACAAACAGAAATTCTGCCAAAGGCCAGTGTTTCCTGTTCTCGGTGTGAAAACTCAGGACAGTGGCAGGGGTAAGTTCAGAAACAAAGAAACTTCGGACGCAGGAGAATGTATGTTTGGTTTTTGCCTTAAAAGCCTGTGTTTTTCAGGAAACTCTCAGAGGTGGTGCATTTTGTTGCTGAACTGGCTTTTGCCACATCAGTTTGCTGTAGGGTTATGCTGTTGCCATGTTTCTTCTATTTTCTGCTTTGCATTTTGTCTGATGTCTGCTGCTGAAGATGAGCCATTCATATCAGAGTTTTAAAAGGCTGATAGCTCTTAGTAATGCAGGTCAGTTGTCCAGCAGATACAGAACTTTGTGCTGCTAGAACCTCTGCAAAGATTAAAAGCAAAAGCTGTCTTTAAGTGAGTTAGGTAACTACTGCCTTCCTGGTGGATAATTTTAATGACTTGATGAGCTGTGTCAGATTCCTGTAGAGTACTAAAATTATAACTTTTGTGTGGTTGTCACTTGGAAGAAGAGCGTGGTATATCTTGATTTCTGCCCACTCCCCAGTCATTTGTTAGTCACTTGGTTGTTGCTTCTGTAGTTCAAGGGAGAATGTTCTGAATGTAGGAGTGGCTTGGACTGAAGTCTTCAGGGCTCAGCAGCACATCTCTGAGAGTGCTCAATATTATCTAGTCCTCAGAAGAATACAAGATCAGGACGTGCAGGCAGTGATCTTCCCAGGAAAACTCTCCGAGGTCTCAGCAATCTGGTTTAAAAGGCTTCTGGGCTGCAAAGGAGCACATCGAATTCTTTTCTGAATCTAAATTCTTGGCACCCCCGTATCCTTCAGAAAGGACTTCTGCAGCTTAACTATATTTTATGCGAAGAACTGTTTTAAGTATTTTTTGAACCTGCTATCAGCTGTTTTTGTTTGACACCCCAAGTCGTGGTATTGAAATTCTTTAATTTGTGTTCTGTGGGTTTTTGAGTCTTAGTTGTTGTTGGTCATCAAGAAGAAGCGCCCGTGCTCTGTATCCTTTTGAGCTGCATTGATGCATAACACGATGTTTTTGTTTGGATTGCCTGCTGTGCCATAATTTGTCAGCCCTGTGAGTTTGCATAAATGTCTCCTTTGATGCACCGTGAATACATATTTATATAAGCTATTTATTGTTGGTCCTCTTGTCTTTAAAAATGTGTCCTTTTGGCTTTTAGTGGCAAAATATGCCCCCTCAAATACTTTGTTGGCTCAGCAGTGAGTACCCAGTGATTCAGCATTAGATGTTCACAGTGTTGAGCTGAAAGGATTACTTTTGAGCAAACCCAGTCCGTGTTGGCATTCTGATGAGCCACAATAGGGAGAGCAGCTGCTGCATGATCTTTGTAACGCATGAGAACCACGGGCTTGGCTGGTGTGATAGTGCCTAGTGAGAAATGGTGTAGTTCTGTGTTCAGTGTCAGGGAAACTTTGCCCTTTATTTATGTTTGGATTTCGCATTGTATTGCCTAGCTGCATTTTTGTCTGATAAAAAGCATTGGTTCCTGTTGTCACTGAGGCTTCTCTTTAATTGTTAGGAGAGTTTCTATTTTTTCCTTGGGAGAACTGTTAATTCAGTTTCCTGTTGTATTGTGCAAAGCTGTCCTTGAGGTGTTTTGGCCAAATGGAGCAACTAGAAAATGTTATGTTCTAAATCTGTTATAATCTTTGTTTCTGAGGCATCTTACCAGAAGGGTGTTGAACCTACCACAACCTGGAGCAGTTTATAAGAAATAGAGAAGAGCACCTGGGGGATAGGGAGTGGTGGTGGCTCTTGTCCTTTGGCAGGTCTGGCTCAAGTAGCTCCCTGTGCTCCTGTCCTCCCTGCTGCTGTGTTAATGTACCTGTTCATGCAGCTGCGTGGTCATCCAGGCTGTGGAAGCCAATCCAAACCAAACAGCCCAACAAGGGGAGAAGAAAAAAAAAATTTTAAATGGTTATTTTGCCATTGAATCAGTTTCTGTAAACCCTAACTGGGGAGCACAGGCAGTCATGCTGATTGATACAATCCAAAGGATGATGACAGGCGTGGAAAAGAGTATGAAGGGACTGCCTAAGCAGGACATGAAACCTTAGTCATAGGTGAATGACACCCTCCTGATTTCAATGGCAGTTCTTCCTTCCTGAAAGTCTTTCTGTGACTTCAGATGATAATAACAATTCTGTGCTACAGCAGTCAGTGCAAATCATTATATATCTCCTCTGAACAAGGAATGGTTTTCATTAAAAAAAAAAAAAAAAAAAGGCTATGGCCAAATACTGGAAAAAACAAACCAAGAATTTTGAATGAAGGATATTTTAGAAACGATCCAATAAAATAAATTGTGCTCCATACATCAGTTTGCTACATGGACGTGGAACAGATGAGTGTGAAGTAGAGGCTAGTGAACAAATTGCAGATTTGCCAAATGATTATCTCTAAATTATTATTTTGAGCATCCATGTTTTACAGTATGCTCATAAAATAGGCATTTTATTTTACACAAATGCACTACCCAACTGTCTTCATCCTCATAATTTGAGGATAATTATAGACATGTATAGAGAAACACAGTACTGCTATTAATGTAACAGCAGGCATGTTTTTGAGACTGTTTCACAGTGAATATCAACACATTAGGGCTGGAGCAGCCATACAGATCAGTGTGGCAGTGCAAGTGCCAATCTGCCTATGCAACTAAATGATGAAACAGGCATTTGGGAAAAAAGTCTCTGGTTCTTGCTCGGTATTCAGTACTGGTTTGTTCTTAGTGGACCCCTAATTTTGACCCAAAAAAAAAAAAAAAAAAAGTTTTGTTTGAGTTTTTTTTTTTTTTTTTTTTTCAAGATTGAATAATTCAAATTGCTTTTCTTTGAGAGGGAAGTGCGCACATCTTTAGCATCTCCAGGAAAGGTGTCTAAAATGGGAGGCTGAACTCCTACAGTTGCTGTCAGTATTTGAGAAGGAACGTATGAAAATGTCTAATCAGATAATTGTTATGCTCACTTGGTAGCAGCAGTGGGCATGTGGGTGTATTACCTGCAAAGCTGTTCTGCATAAATGTACATTGTTGTATATTTCACTTACAGTATTACTCACTGTCTTTCAGGAGATGGAGGATAAGGTGTTAAGTCCAGAAAAAGCTGAAGAAGCAAAATTGAAAGCAAGATACCCTCATCTGGGTCAGAAGCCAGGAGGCTCAGACTTCTTGAGGAAGAGGCTTCAAAAAGGAGTAAGTTCTTTATTGTCCACAGGGTATAGACAAAAAAATCCTAAATTTTGGTATATGGGATTTTTTTCCCTACTCCATGGACCTTCACATGGTAAAAGAGTCCTAAGAACCTTAAATTTTGAGAAAGCAGGAGGAGTAGAAATTTGTCTCTGCAAAACAAATGCCAGGTTGGCAGGATAGCTGTTTACAGCATCAGTGGCTCCATCATCCTTGTTGAAAAAATTAAACTTAGAAGCTGCTGTGATAAACTTGAAAAAAAGGTTAAACACCAAGGGATAGAAACTCGTCCTTATTTTGTAGTGATTTTATCCTGCCCATTTTTATGCACCCAAAATTGATGTCCACTCCTTTTATCCATGTTTCTAGCACATGAAAGTTTGGCGTCTGCTGTTAGACCAGGCGTCATCTGACATTAGTGGTTTGAGAATGGTTGTATAATTCTGGGTATACACCCAGACCCAAAAATAATGACAGAAGAATGAAGAGTGAGTTAATATTTCAGTATTGTTCCACATTAACCAGTGTCTCTTCTTTGCTATTTGACTGGGTTTTTTTTAGTTTAATTATTCATAGAGTGATTATGTAATGCCTTTCAGGCATGCTAGGACTCTGTTCTTGGGATTATCCGAGTATGCCACTGCTTCTGGTGGTGCTTTCATTGCTGTCACACCGTTGTGGGTTTTCTGACTATTGTCTAGACCCTTCAGTTTGTGCAAAATGATTCCAAATATAAATCCTTCGCAAAACAGCTGGTGGAGTTCAGTGCTGGTCTAATTCTGCTATCTGGTAACATCTCTTGGGAACTGTTTCTGTTGGCAGGTTTTTTGGATAATCTTTGTCTCATAGGTTGGAAGACTTGAGGCAGAGTTAATGGCTGCTGGGCCTGGGCAGGTGGTAGGGGAGGTGACTCCCTCTGAGTTACGCTGCATGGCCAAAGGCAGCCTAAATGAGACTTGAGTGGGTTCAGGGTTTGTGTAGACACAGAGGGGAGTGGTAGGTTTGTATTGTGATGATATCTCAGGAAAACAGGCCAGCATTCACTCAGTAAGGATTGATAGCCATAAAGGAATTATGACTGCTTGGTGCAAATGTGAGAGAATCTCACCACCAGCAATAACAGCCTGTACAATATCTTCTTAATTATACACTATTGAATGCAAAAGCTATTGCAGCATGTGTGTTCAGATTAGAGCACAGACAGATCTATGGCCATCTTAATTGACTTTTGCTACTCTAATGAAAGATGGCATAAACTTGTGGACTCCAATTCATAATAGGCCTCCTGCAGTTCCTGATGTGGTGATAAGTTTATTCCATATATTTTTTACTGTTTTGTTTTAGTGTGCTCAGTGTCTTAAATGAGGAGGCTTCTTTACTTGATGAGGGTTCTGGTGTACCTCGGGCTGCCTGCACTGATGAGAGGTCAAATAGAGTGAGGATAGTGTGTGTGCTTTCAGATGCTGTTTCTGACAGGAAAGCACCTGGACAGACATAGTTGGTTTTGAAAGGGATGATCAAATACAGATCATCTGTGAGAAGCTAAAATAAATCAGGAAAATACAGGAATAAATTAAAGGAAAAATGAATTGGTATTCTAAAGCATGAGAGATTGTGGTTTTCTCAGATATTCTTCTGTGGTCAGCTGTAGCCCAAATCATCTTTGGTTTAGCAACCAGGACACTCTGCCAATTCATATTTGCTGTCCAGAAATGTTCTGCATTTGATGCACACACCATTACTAGCAAACTTTCTCTAGAATAATAGTAGATAAGAACAGTACTACATCATGCTCCTGTAGAGGGATTCTGTTTGGAACTCTTAGATAGACAGAAAGATTTCTGCTAACAGCTGTATCACATCTAAAGATCAAATGGTTCTGTTATTACCTCTTGCTGTTTAAAAGTTTCTTTTGGTTGCTTCAGTCTTAAAGGGCAAAATGGGAAAGCCTTTTTCCAAATCAGATTATGCTCTACCTTGGCATCTAGGCTGCAGAGGTAGAACATTGTGGAGTAAATAGGGATTACACCATCAACAGGATTGAGCTGGGAAGGTTTATACATAAAAGTAGGTGATTCACATGTACAATGGACTATGGGAGAAGTAGATTCAGTAACTTCAGGGCTCTGGCAGGGAACATTTAAAGCCATTTTCAGGAGGTCTTGTCTGAACAACCTCCTCCTCTCCTTGGTAGAGGCCTGTTAAGTCTGATGTTCGAATTGCTTCTGTCTAGCAGCTGCTGCTGCTGAGCATTTTGCAGCTGGTTAGTACTAATGCAGAATAAAGGCTGTGGTGGCAGTGTGCTGCCTGGGAGCACTTAGGCAGAGCAGGTAGTGATGCTGTTGTTCAGCTGACTGAAGGCTAAGCCTGTACAAACCTAACTGGGTGGTCTACTCTTCAGGGGTGGTTTGATTGTCAGCAGTCATTAGTGGTGTGAATCTTAATCCTGAATCTAATTTTTTTGCCTCATATGAAATCTGTTCAAAATCATGGGGGTACTAGTATCTTGGTGGTAGACCTCGAGGTGAGATGTCAAAAACAATGCAACTTTCCCTGCAAAATGTGTCAGCAGTTGAAGACTTGATGCAGAGCTTGGATGAAATTCCCTGCCTCATCTTACCACGATGTGGATAAATAACAGTCATTTGGCTTTGACATGCATAGATAACTTAATATTTTGAGAAATCTGGCTACTCTTAAAGGTTATGCTAATAAAAAACTTGCTGATGTATTAAGGAATACTGTTTTTCAACTAGGAATTTAAAACTTATTTATTTTGTATTCAGAAAAAAATGAATGGGGGATAATGATTTCCTTGATGTAGTGTTTTTCAGAAAGTACAGTAGATTTGACTTTGCTAAATAATTGGTTTGGGAACTTTAGGGATTACAGTTTCACTGTTTTAATGTGTGCAGAGAAGAGGTTTTCTTGTTAGCACACACTTTCATGCTACCTTGATCTCTGGTATGATAGACCAAGCTCTGTTCTCCAGCTTTAATTTATGCATTGTTTGGTTATTGTGTGTAGAAGAACTTGTTCACTGCAACAAAATTTGCAAACCCAAGGTTTCAGTTTTGGGAGATGAGCTTTTGGGAAAACCAGGGCAAAAATAACGTTCAGATTATTGTTTGCAGTAATGTTCACAATGATGTTAAGAGTTCAGCTGTCTGTGCTTATTAGTCTTTATAAGGCCTATTTTTAGTCAATGTAGAGCTACTTTGATGAATCACAGAGATTTTACAGCTTTCTAAAATTTTAAAGAACTATTTAACAATGTAATTCAGTGTATACATCTGGTAAGATTTCGGGCTTTTAAATATATGTGTTTTGTCTTCTAGCAAAAATACTTTGATTCTGGTGATTACAACATGGCTAAAGCAAAGATGAAGAATAAGCAACTGCCTACTGCAGCTCCTGACAAGACAGAAGTCACTGGTGACCATATTCCTACTCCACAGGATCTTCCACAGCGGAAACCATCTCTTGTTGCTAGCAAGCTGGCTGGCTGACGAGGACAGCTGAACTGCATGAATATTCTCATTCCTGTTGTTTCTCCTTAATAGTTATTTCTCACCCTCACATCCCCCTTTTTCTTTCTTACACTAAGTCATGAGACTGACAGCTTTGCAGGTAGCGATAGCATGTGCTGCTATTGTAAGGGAATACTGTTAAGAGTAAAATGTAGTATTTGGACTAGTTGAGAACAATGCACTGATTAAAAAGGACAAGTTTGGTTAGAGCAATGTAATCTACTTGAAAATGTACATATTGCCCATTTCCTAGTGTAGGACTGGTTCCAGCAAGTGACATCGCAAGTTTTACAACTTCTAATGTTTCTGCTTTTGTTATTTCATCTTAATTACAGCATATTTGTATTTAATATAATCTCCAGTTGTGTTGGGTTTTTCTTCCGTGTTTGGGTTTGTTGTCTAAAATAGAGGTTTAGACCACAAGTTGCTAGATGGTAAAGCATGTATAAAAACAAAGACAGGGCTCTGATTGAATTTTGTTTCAGCTTTTGAACTTGAACGGCCTTAAACCTGTTTCAGCTTTAACAATAGAGTTTTTACTTGGGCAATATTTGCCCATTCTGGTGTAACTCTTGTGAACCTAGTGCTTATTGACAACTGCCTGTTGAAGCTGGTATTCTTTTCAGTTCTGTAGCTTAGGACACACTTTTGTTGAAGATGTGGATGAAGTGTGCATGTGCATAGACTGTTGAATTCACTCTTGTGCCATTTTTTGTAAATACAATAGTTTTGCACAACCTTTTGCAAACGTCTATTAGTTTTACATTTTAAAAAGCAGATAATGTGCCAATCAAAGCACAAGTGATTCTGTATCTTTCAGTCTTGTCCTGAAACTAAGAGCCCAGAATCTTGCTACTGAAAGTAAAAATTGTATACCTGAAATTTGTGAAACACATTTACACTTGACTCAACCTTATGCTTTTGCAGTTGTATATTTTGTTTCACAACAATATCCAGCATTCAAGTATAAATTTGGAATCTGTACCTATTTTTATAGGCAAGTGCCCTTTCTATTCAGCAGTGGTTTAAGTTTTTGAAGCAGAAATGCTCTGTCTGTTAGCATGGAATATAGCTAAGTGTACCGTTCTAGAGAGTTCCCTGTGTGGCAAACACCAAATCTAGGCTCACAGACGTTTGATATGCAATTATCTTTGGGCTATTTTAGACTTCTGGAAGCAGAAGGATCTTTTTTTTTTTTCTTGGACTCCTGAAGAGGTAGTAAATTATTTCTTTTTCTTCGTTGTACAGCAGCCCCTCACTGGCTTTATGGAAACAAATATCTGGAAAGGTATTTCTAGAATGACTTACTGAGAAATAGGTAACTTTTCATATCAGAAAATAGGAATGAACTCCAGTTTGTGCTTATGATGAAAGTTGTAAGTAGTAGATAGACAAAATGCATAGTTGATAATAGGTGAATTGATGCATTTAAAACATGTTAGTTCAATGAAATCAGAATATTGAAAGCAGAGTATGATCAGTAACATAATTTTCATATAGCTAGTCACAGCCTTCACAATCTTTGGGAGAACAAGAAACTCTTTAAAAAGATCAGTTTACTGAATGCCTTTTTCTTTAAAAAAATAGTTTGGAAACAGCCTGTTAGAAACAAAGCACCAATGCAAGTATTACAAGACAGAAAACTTAAAGATGCATGTTTTTAGAAGCTTGTACTTTGTGCTGACATATTCAGAAGGGTCTTGGGGTATAAAGGACTGCTAGTCAAAACCAGTGCTGGCCCCTATTTTCTGCAGTGCTCTTATCTAGAAGCAAAAAAAATGGTCAAGAGAAATTGAATAGTCTTTTATTTGGTCCTGTTTTGATCAGAACATACGGTGTCTGTAATGTTTTTGATTCAGAGAAGCAATTGCAGAGAATTTCAAAATTGCTAACCTGACTCTTTTCAAGTCTGTATAGCCCTTTTTTAGTAGTTAGATGGGCTTTGTCAAGCCTGTCCTTATTCCTTATCCTCTACTAGTATTATGAATAATTTGTGGTTTTTGCAGAACAGTTTGAAGAAATGGACCTGCTTGACTTCTTTAAGAAATTAGACCGGAAGAATAACAAGGAAACTGGAAATACTAAAGCAAGCTGCTTTTTAAAAATGTTTGTTCTAATGTGAAAATCCCTCTTTATTTTTCTATGTATAAATGAAATTGGAACTTAATGATAGGATTGGGCCTGAAACAAATGTTGAACAACTTCAAGTGACTTGCTGTGTATTGTCTGGTGCCACTATTCTGTAGCTCCCCAAAGGTGAGTTCTCTTGATGCTTGGGAAGGTTTAAAAAGGTAGCCATTTAAATTTAAACATTCCACTCACTTAGCTACAACTCAGCTTGTCCTGCTGGTTGGACAACACAAGCTCTTCCGATGCTCACTCAGTGACTTGCAGTTCCTAAGGTTACTACAAATTCAGCTATGAATATATTATCCATGTGTATATTTGAAGTACTGTAATACTAACTAGGTCAGTGACTGATTATGAGCCTTTACATCTGACAGACCTCAGCAGCAGGCACAGCTATTTTGATTCTATACACTGTATAAAACTTGAGTCCAGTAGTCACTTAACAGTAAATGGAACATGACTGCAGATGGATGCTTACTTTCAGCTTACTCCAGCAAGATAACTCAGCTATCCAAACTGATGTACATAATGTATTATATGAGTTTTACCATTTGATAATTGCCTTTTTCAAAGAAAACCTGTCCACACTATAGACTGGCAGTCCCTTTCATATCTTGCCTTTAAAGATAGACAGTGTTTAGTTGTTAGAGTAGTACTCATGTAGGCTTGTAATAGCAGATAGCACCAACATTTTATTTGAGATAGTTAAGTGGATTAATTACAACCTCACAGATATGTCCCCAAATCTGTAACACCAAAGGCTTCCCTCTCATTGTTCTTAATGTAGTAGGACAGTGTTTGTGTAAAGGCCACAGGAGTACATTTTGTTGGACATATTTACACCCAGTCAAGATGTTAAGGTGATAAAAATGTCAATTGTTCTTTACAAACTTACACATTGTATAGTATACAGAATAAATTGATTTACTTAGTTTTTATTGCACCATGGAGGTTTGTCTCATCTTTACTGTGGTTTCCTAAACAATACTGGATACTTCGGTATTCTCTATGGAAAATTTCTAAACCCTAAACCTTGCTACTCTGTATCATTAAAAATATGACTGGGCTTTGGTTTCTAGTATGTTAGACTACAGAATTACTTTAATGTAATCACATTTATATATATTTCAGTGCTTATTTTTCTATTAAGGCAATTAAAGCTTATTGTTTGAAAACTCCGTAACAGATGATTGTTTGGGTCCCTTGCACTGAATGAAGGGGATGTCTGGGAACCAGCTTGGTGCAAAGGAGTTTGCATTGCTTTAGACTTGGCCTAAATATGGCAACATTTCCAGAAACCACAATGCTGGAAAAAAGTTCCACTAATTTCCCAGTCAGCCTGAGGCTCGGGTGCTGAGCTTTGCACAGCTTCCAGGTCCATGGGGTGTTATTTATGCAGTTAGCTCAGTCCCCAAGGCTATTGTAACACCCTCTGTGCTCTGCATACCTGCATGGTACGTGATTGTCTCTCTTCCTACATATCTCCTGCATTACATTTCAGAGTTCTTAACTGTTCCATCTGTACTGGCTGAAACCATCCCTGTTTGTTTTCTACAGCTAAAATCTCCAGGCCTGGTCTTGGTAGTGTGAGAATATGGGCTTGGCAGAGAACTCACTGCTCACTCATTGTATGGTGTGACAACAGAATAGAAAGTCCTATGTGAGAAGGGAATTTATCTGCCACAGTTGAACAGATCATAGATATGAAGGGAACACAGATATAAGAAAAAAGATAGGGCACATGCTTTGTAACTACTGAAAAAAATTACATAAAAATTAATCTACATGTGGACTGTCAGTTGCATCAGCTATACATTGTTAACTGGAACATCCTGGGGTCCATGCTCTGAAAAAAATGCCAGCTTTTCAAAAAGATATGCAAGGTAAGGGATCCAGTCTTTTAAAATCCAGCAAATAGTTGGTGCAGGAGATGCATCTTAAGGTAGTTGGTCTGGATGCATTACGAACAGGTTGTTTCTTGGCAACTTTCAGTGCCCCCGATTCCTGTCCTTAATGGCAGATTTGAAATCCTGGTTTATGCAAATTGTGTCAAATCATAGCATATTTTGGACTCAGATATCTATTTTTTGCTGTGGCTTATAATTACATTTGGCTCCTGAGCTCCAGCCGTGAATGGCTGGGATCAGTAATCCACAGTCCAGGCAAACTCCTGAAATTCATGTCTTTGAATTTAGCATATCTATCCTGAGGAAAGGGTTCAAAATATCGGATATGAAGCATCACACAGAGGGGAGGTCCAGGTCCTTTCTGAAAACAAAACTGAAATTTCAGTTGTTTACAATTCCAGTGTTGCAAATGAAAGATGACTGGTAGCTTTAGTATAGATCTCCAGTCTGCCTTGGCAGACAGATGAAGAGCAGCTATGTAAACTGCTTAGTCAAAACCTCACCCCTGACCTGGACAGCAGTTCCCAGGAACCCATTCTGGGCTTTTTATAGTACTGAGAGAGAATGCCCAGTCCTGCTGGGAGTGAGCCTCGTGGCGTGGAACAGCAACAGCAATTGTGGTTGATAAGCCTGGACATACTGGCAGAACATGGAAAGGAATGTATTTTTTAAAATTCTATTCACATTATTTTTAACTCTCCCAACAGAATCAAGTGTTTTTTTAATCTCTATTTTGAATTTACTAACCTTAATTTCCTAGCTGTGAAGGCCATAGATCTGCACCTAATACAAACAACTCTGGAAAAGCTACATATTTTTATCTTGGCCATTTTCTCCTTGTGCTTGCTTCTTTCTCCATCTCTTTCCTTTTAGATAGCAGCAGTAAAGTCCAGCTAAGAATTTATTGGGAGTGCTTGTTTTGGAATCAGGATAGCTTTTCTCTGTTACTAAATTGATGAGTGATTTCTGACCCATCGCTTTCATGGTTCAGTTTCTCTGTAAACAGGTTTGTCTGTTTCTTTGGTAGTCCTGAGTTTTCAGGGCAGGACAGATCCCACCCACTGAATACCCAGCTGTTAGCTAAACAGATGAACTCTGAGAGAGGATAAATAGTCAAAAGCACTTTGGTGGAGAGTGTGGCGAACTTACTTGTTTCAAACTTGTTTTGTGTTCTGGATCACTTGGACTAGTAGGATGCATTTCCAAGGTGGAAAAGGAAAACAGAGAGAGTAATAGCTTCAGTTCTGCTGTCAAAAGATCTCTTACCATAAGCTGAGCTGTACAAAAGAGTCATTAACAAATCATAAAGGAGTTGGGTGTCATCTTGAGACCTTGCTGGAACATGGACTATGGTTTTCATTCCCATTTGACATTGATGTTAAACTTTTCAAAGATATGTACCTCCATGTCTTGGTGAGAATGGACTTAAATTATTGAAGGAACTGGTTTAGGCCCATTTCCCTTCAGTGCATTCAGTAACGGTTTGAATAACAGATGCAATCAAGCTGAAGGAGGCTGTAAACAACTGAGGAAT
This sequence comes from Thryothorus ludovicianus, assembly GCA_013397245.1. Taxonomy (NCBI): domain Eukaryota; kingdom Metazoa; phylum Chordata; class Aves; order Passeriformes; family Certhiidae; genus Thryothorus; species Thryothorus ludovicianus. Next base: position 554,821 of record VZTB01013362.1, on the reverse strand, counting down.
GGGATTAGAATCGGAGAGAAAAACAAACTCAAAATAGAAAACTTGGCACCTGAGAAATACATGCCAAATGCACAATGGGAATAACTGGATGGGTGGTAGGGTGGCAGCCAGGCACACAGAGGCTTCAGCAAGCTGTGACACAGTCGTAGATCCAGTGAGACGAGGCTCATCTCCCGCCTGCGTTGAGAGAGGATCGGCGCCCCTGGAAGGAAGGGACCGGACCGTTCCCTGCGCCCGACGGTGCCCGCGGTGCGGAGCCTCGTCCGCGCCTGGAGCAGGGCATGAGCTGGGGACCAGCCAAAATTATAAACATCCCTGGTGACACAACGAGCAATTTGTTCGGTGTAGGAGAGAAAAAATAAAATTAATTAAAAAAAATAATTTTAAAAAAGGATGGTGAGGGAGAGGAGGAATGCCGCTTCTG
>VZTB01013362.1:454691-554026 GCA_013397245.1 Thryothorus ludovicianus | reverse complement strand
CTTCCGATCTAGCGCGGCAGGGATGCGCCGCGGCCGCGGAGCAGCGCGGTGGGCAGCTCGGTTATCGCCTTCGGGAACACCGTCCCGCTCCTTGAGGAGAAACGGCTTCTACGACATAAGCGCTTTGGTATTCAGCAACGCTTTTTGGTGACACTGCACCTTTGGATTATATTCTTCTGGCAGTCGTTCAGAAGCCCTGCAGTCAGCAGTGATGTGCAGCGTGACTCTCATATGCTCTTTAATCAGGCATTTTTCTAATCTTTTTAGTCTTGTGTGTTAGTATCTCAGCAGCTTCTGCCTGGAAACAGTTACTGTCATGTGCGTCTTGATGGCAAAGCCTGCAAATTGAGATGTGGAAATGATTTTCACCCCTAGCAATGCATTGTTTTCATTGCTCTGCCTTGAGCTAGTGCATAAATCTGAAAAAAAATTACAGACAACAGGTCTTTAAGGGCAGAAGGGATGACAGAGGTCACTGTAATTGAGCAGGGCAGTACAACATGGCAAACTCCAAATACTACTTTCAAAAGGCTTGCACAAAGAGTGTTCGTAGGAAAGCCACGCCATCTAGATCCTTGAGCCACTTAGTGAAATACTCCAGAATTATCCCCAGTCTAGCACTGCAAGGAAGGAAAGGAAACAGACTTTTTGTTTTCACGTGAATAGGTTACCTTATTTGTAGAGTTCTCCCACTCAGGAGTGGTGGGACAACACAGCGACTGCATCAGGACAAATCAAACCGGACAGTCCCCTCAACAGGGACTGCCTGCCTGTGTCTGAGAGTGCATTTGTGTGAGAGAGATTGAATGGGATAGGTGAGGGGCATGCCTGCACCCTCTAAAGATTACTAAATACATTAGTGATATGGCACACCTTGGTGTTTTGAATCTCATACGAGAGTATCTCTTTGAACTGTCCCAAAAGGATGAAATTTACCATTCTGGTCAAGAGAGCTGTGGCACTGCAGAGTTGTTTCCAGGCACCCAATGGACCTTCTGTGTAAGGAGTTATTTTAAAGATGCATTTTTGATTTCTCTCTCTCTCTGTTGGTGTTCTTCTTATGGAATTAAAACGTCTCATGAAGTGTGGATCAGAATACTTGCTGCTTTTTTTTTTTTTTTTTTAATTTCCAACTTCATCTGACCTTGAATTCTCTTCACTGAGTGGCTAAATCCTTTGGTCAGAAGCTGCTCCAAAAATGTGGGTGTGCTGTTGTCTTGGAACTGTGTTACAGTGGAAAGCTCAAGGCCCCTTGTAATTCCTGAGGAGGGCCTGGCTCAGAGTTGGGCAGGCCAGGGTAGGAAACCTGCTGGGCTCTCATAGGAGACTCTCTGCTATTTTCCCTCTCTGCTGGCTTTTTCCTCAAGGAATGGCAGCCTGCTGCTTGAATAGCATTCAGTGTCTTATCCTTGATTAGGTAACATAAATAATGGATTTAAGGTCAAAGCATGCTGAGGTAAAAAGAGCAAACACAAAGTCAGACAAGTGCAGAGATGATCCTGCAGTAGGGACTCGCTGGGTGATGAAGGCCAGTGAGATTGTGTCTGTGCTTCACTCTCACACCACAGGCTGTTCTTGTCCTTTTTAAAGACGTGTAGGCACAGAAAGAGTGAGTTTCACATCTTTTCTAACTCGTAAGCAGAGATTGTCATTCAGGGCAGCTGCTTAAAGTACCAGAGCTTCCAGTGTAGTATCAGCTCTTACCGTACAGTGTTGGCATAGATATTTTGCTGCAGGGCCAGGGGCGAATTTTCAGCACATCCTTGCTGCTGTGTGTGTGCCCTGGCTCTCTTTCCCTCTCCCACTGGATGCTCCCATCCCAGCTTACCTGTGTTGTTCAGGTGGCTGTGTTGGTGTGAGTAACTTGCAGCAATGGTTGGTAAAGTCATGTTAATGACTGGATGAGCAGTGTTGCAAAGAAGTTGTCAGCATTTCTTCAGATGCTGTCTGAGAATGGCAGAACAGACTTTTCCAGCTGAGGGTGGTGGAAGTGGGGCTCTCTGCTGTATGCTCCAGTGTGTCCAGCTTTGCTAGTATGTTATTCCTTCAAATTTACGTTATTTGCATACCTACTATCCCAACCTCCTATTGAAATAGATGAAAGGAACTCTTATTTTTCCAGGCTAAATTTTTTTTTTGTTAGGAATGAGCTATACAGATTTTTGAAGAAGCCATGCCACTCCTGTGAAAGCCTTATTGCTTTGATTCATCCAGATGTGTTTCTAAATTTAGTGGCTATATAGCCAGCCTTGGAGTTGGACATGGCTGCAGTTAATCCAGAAATTTGGATTTAAATTAAAGGACTGGCTCAAGTGCACTCACAAACTAATTGTGAGCAGTGGGCCCAAACCAGGTGAGGCTTTGTATTCCTGTGCCCAGTGACACTGCAAATTCAGACTCTGCTTGAGGACATTTGCTTTAATTTTGGTGTGAAACAGCTTAAATCTGTTCCACGAGTTATATCTCAGGCATTCTTACTACAGACATTATGTTTTTGAGCCTTGTCCTGTTGGATATATATCACTAGCAGATCTGTGGTATGTTAATTTCTGAAAGTTTTGATTCTTTGACTTTGCAAACAAACTTGGGAGAATCTTGGTGTGGTTCCTGGATCATTGTAGCCCCACTGAGTGATGCTTGGATGTCGCTGATCCATTTCAGCATTTCAGTAACTGTTGACCAACAACAGATACATACATACTTCTGCTGACCCATAAAAATTGATAGGGACAATCTAGGCCATGTACTGGCTTTTGTTAAGTGTAATTTGATTTCTGTGGAAATTAAGAACAAGGGAGAATGCTCTGCCTAGAATTGGGACTCGTCTGACTACTGTGCTGAAACTGCCATGTTTTGTGTTCCAAGTCACCTTGGTGAGTTTCAGGGGTGTGAAACCAAGCCCCAACACATCCTCTTCTCCCCTGTACACAAAAATCAACAAAACAGATCAGACACTGTGTTTATGTTGCCTCTTTTAAAATCAGAGTGAAGAGCAGACCTTTTTTCTCTATTTCCATCTATTTTTCCCTGGGTTTGAGTTGTTTCTCTTTCATGCTGTGCTTTCCTAGAGCACGCTGCTTTGCCCTCTTGGGATATCTGTTTCCCTTTTGTCTGACTGTGTACAGTGCACTGATTTATTTACTTATCCATTCAGTCAGACATTCATTTGTTTTCATTCTTGCTGCTACCAACGTGCTCCTCCCTTTCCATTATCTTTGAGATGAGGGGGAGCTAGCTCCAGCTAGCTTGGTCCTAACATAGAGCCTAATGCAATTTCAGTTCTAGTGAGTGGAAATGTTCCTTTGAACACAGAGGAATCAGTAAACAGTTTTCACTGGAGAGCACAGCCTAGGCAAGCTGATTTCAGTAGCTGACTTTGAAATGGTTCAGTTTGAGGGTTTATGAGCAATAAATTGAGTTAGGGAAGTGTCAGAGGAAACTGCACAGAACAAAAGCTGCTTGTGCTGTCCCCAGCGTTGCAAGTGGCCCTTTCTTGGTTCCCGTGGCTGTCTGCAGCAGCTGCTCTGGGGGTGAAGCCAGAGGTGTTACAGTGCTCTGTTTTCTCCTTTGGCTGTGCTGGGTCCTTGCAAGCAAAAATGGCAAATGGCAGATTCTGACCAAGTAATGGCTCTGCTCGGGTAAGTTAGTACTACATGGGGAGGGAAATACAGCAAAAACCAGCCTGAGCATAAGAGAGAAAATGTAACTGTTTCGAATTTTCTGTACCTATTCATGGGCATCTCTTGGGATTTAAAAAAAGCTCCTTTAATTATATAGTCCTGTACATTGCTGAGCAGACTGTTGTTTTAAAGTAGATTCTTTGACCCAGTGAGCAAGAGGCCAATCCACACACGGAGTTGAGATATTTGACTTTAAATAAGTCAAATAGAGTTACAGTTCTGCACAGAAAGGGGTGCTGGGTGGCAAATCCCCAAAGCCAGCACCACAACTGCCAAAACCTCTCACTAATTACACACTTTAGCAAACAAAGGCGTTAATGTTCTTTGGCTACAAATTACCTACTTTCCTTATTAATTAGTATTCTTTCTTCTATTGGTTAATTATTCTCTTCTTTCTCATGCTAAGGCCTGCATGCTCAGTCTTTCTGTTCTTTTGGGTTGGTGGCTGTGTGTCACTAGTCAGGGTCTTCCCCTGCTGGAATTACCTTTTACCCAGTCAGAACTGATTGAGCACAGTTGCTTGAGTTGGCTTTATTAGTCTCTTCCTTGTCTGGGTGTTCTGTCACAAGTCCTTGTGGCCCCAAAATTCTGCATTCTGTGTGTCCACTCTCAGTGGACATCCTTCTTCCCAAGCTTTGTTATCCTCCCAGTAGGCCTGAGATCACTGAAGCATGTCAAGCACCAAACCTTAACAAGGCAACTCTACCAACAAATACTTTGTATTTCAAACACCTGGGTCACTTAGAGCTTGTTAGCTGCTATCTGTTTCACAGATTAAATCTCCTTTCCTGTTGGTCAGGCTTGAAAGCATACAAAGATCAGGCATCAGAAAATATCCTTAGGAAAATTTTCACATGTTCCACAATTTGCAACAAAACTATTGCACGTGATCTGAGTGTTCTGTGGGCATTAAGCAGTAAGCAGACATCTCAGTAGGTCACTGCTTGGTCCTTCCAGGGAGTCATTCAGGCACAGCTTGGGCCCCCTGCTCTGCTTTTTCCTGCACCGTTCAGAGCTGAGAGGCTCTTGCAGAATCCAACGTGAATTGTCAAGGAATTGCACCTGCACAGGGCAGTGAGCCTTCACTGGAGACTTTATAACTGTACCCTGCCTCTTCTGAAAACCTAACGCAGCAGGGAACAGGGAATATTTCAGCTGCTCCTCTGCTTGGGGGTCCTGCTGGGTCACTGGAATAAACACGATGGCAGCTCCCATGGTGATGTGCACCCGTTTTATTCCTGCTGCCTTGAAACTAAAGTTGCTGAGGATATAATTACCCAACAGTCCAACAATACTTGGTTTAACCTAACCTTGACATTTTATTATGTTTTTTGTAAAAGAACCTGTTCTCTGTAGTCAGGTGTCAGCCACAGCAGCTGAAGGAACTGAGAGAGCCCTTAGCTTTCCAACAGCAGTTTTGTGACATGTCAGCAACCTGCTGGTGAAATAAACTGTGACCCTTGGGAAGCAAGGCAAGCCATGGTTTGAGTTGGAGCCCACTCTGCACCAGAGCTGCTCCCCTGGATGCTGAGTGTGTCTGAAGGAGGAAATGATGCCACCCTGGTGGGGTCAAAGGGACACCAAGCTGTTTGTGAAAGCTTCTCACAGCCCACAGACAGCTTCTGGGAGGGTGCATCCTGTAGTCCTAATGGAACACTGGAAATGTAGCATCATTCAGAGCTGCTTTTGGGGAGGGGTGATAATAGCTTAAGAGCTTTATATTTTACAATGCTCTTTTTTTTTTTTTTTCTGTAGGCCCAGTCTTGAGAGTTGCATGAGTTCTTTGTTACATGTAAGGAATTGTGAGAGTCCCATTTATAATAATTGGTCTTATTTCTTCAATTCTTGGAGTATCATGTTAAAACATTTACCTAGTGATATTAGTGGATTATGTGGGATCCCCCCCTCAAATTGCCACCAGCAATGCTTGCAGAATAGTAATGCCTGTACATGGAGCTGCCACTGGTTATTCAGTCTGTTTCTACTGCAGGGATTTTTTATAGCATGTGCCACATGGGTGAAGTTATGGATTACTCTTATTTTTTAGACAAATAAATGATCAGATAAAGTGCTGCCAAGCTCCTGCTATGCCAGAAAATGTATGTAATGACCACCATGATTATCTTTGATTGGGCCAAAAGATAGCTCCAGGTTGAGTTGTAAGGGATAGACAGATGTACCCAACTCTCAGGGTTTGCTTGTGACCCCTTTGGGAGTTTCCATCTTCTAATAGCAAAGTAGTTTGTCTCTGTCTTTATGAGAGACTCATTGCTTAAAATGTATTGAGCTAAAGAAAGCATTTTTGTTATTGAAATGTGCTCATTGAGCCAGCTGAATTGGAGGAAGTCACACAAATGTCCAGTATCACATGGCTGCACTGTTTCTGGATGGCCTATTTTTAGTAAGATTTTAAAAAAGCAAGAAGCAACAGTGAGGTGAACCAGTGGTGGTTTCTGCTGTGAGAGGAGGCAGTGTGCAGGTGGCAAGCCTGCTGTGGGTCTGGATTAGCCTCTGCTGCAGACCTCGAGGAGCTTGGGGTGGCCTTTAGGGACAGTCACAGAATGACAGAACAGGACAGGGTGGAAGGGACCACAGGGGTCATCTGGGCCAACCTCCCTGCTCAAGCAAGGCCATCCCAGAGCACAAGCACCAGATTGTGTGCAAGGTTCTGGGTATCTGAAGTGAGGGAGACTCCATGCCCTCTCTGGGCAGCTGTTCCAGTGCTCAGTCGCTGCCCAGTAACGAAATTCTTCCTCATATTAGGATGGAACTTCTGAACATTAGTTTCTTCCTGTTGACGCTTGTCATGTTGCTCAGCATCCCTGAGAAGAGCCTGGTCCATCCTCTTGGCACCCCTCCTTTTGATATTTATACACGTTAATGTATAATTATTTATTATATTCGTACAGTAATTTATGCATGTTCATTGAATTTGTGTTTCATTCCTTGACAGCACAAAGTATACACAAAGCAAATATTTAATTGTTGAAGTTTTGCATGTGTTACTGAGGTCTTTGACTGCTGCATGTATATATTAGCACGTGTACAGATGTTGCTTGGTTTGAAAGGCATCTTGGCTGGAGGGTGGATGATGGACCCAGTTTTGCTTTGTGCTGTCAAGCAGAAGAGCTCCTCTGATAAAAGTGGGTGAGGGATTTGTTTTATACCTCACCTTACCTTGCTGCATGTGTGAAGTGAGGGGTGAGCAGAGTCTGAACTCCTTTGCCTGGCTGGGTTTTCTTTCTCGTGCTGCAAGGTGCAGAGGTTATGTCTGATCTAATTTTGTGCTCACTGTAGTGCAGCAGTGTTTACTACGGCGTGCATCGTGCTTGACTCTGGTAGTGAGTGTTTGAGCAGTTGGGCCCAGGGCCAGGGAACAGCGTTTGGACAAGGCTATTCTTCCTGATGCTTCATTAGCAAGCTACTCGAATGAGTTGAAGCAGCAGAATGTACCTTCTGCTTGTCTTCTCTGCTGCTGAAATAGCAAGGAAGAACTTCCTGTCTATCCTTAGTAATAGGTGGTTGTTGTTGCAGGAAAATAGTGTTATTGTCAGAAATAAACCCACGGTTCTTGGAAATTTGCACCATGTCTGTGATGTTGACTTTTTTATCAAACTCTGTCTTTCTGCTTGTTTCCATGGACCATAACCTCATTCAAGACATCCTAGAACAGGGATGATGTTTCTAAGGGTGTGCCTTGTTCAAATTGGTATCAAAACTTTTAAGTAAGTGGAAATGCATTAGGTAAGAAATTAAAGCTGTTATCTAAAAGTCACGGGAGACAGAAAAAATTCAAACTGTTCTGAATTCACTGGCTCCTTGTACAGTAACTTTCCCTTCTACTGGCTTTACTTTGAAGCTGGGTCCAGGACACAAGAGTTGTGTGATTGGGTTGCTAAGGCCCTGTTTTCCAACACTGTGGCAAGGCTCTTGGTGACTCCTGGCAGAGGACAGTGCTATGTGCCTGTGCCACCCTTTGCCTAGGACTGCATCATTTCCTCCTTGTTCTCAGTTAAGCTTTGCTTAACCTTGGGTTTGCTCAAGCCTGATACTGCAAAGATTTCTCTTTATCCTGTGTGAGTAATCACACATTGCTTAATCTTATGCTTGGAAATGGAGCGCATAAATCTGGAAGACCAAGCCCTTTATTCTCTATTTCTTCTTATGGCAGGGAAATAACTTTGCTGTCCTACTGCTTTTAGGAATGATTTGTGCAGGACAACAAACCAAAACATCCCAGGGATGTGTCTTGTCAAGTTCTCTGAGGAAAGCTCGGTGTATGCAGCATTGCAATAAATTAGGACCTGTCTACTTAAAGCCCAGTTTTGATGTTTAATAACCAGAGTGTATTTTCAGCAGAAGCTTCCACTTTCAGGACCCTGCCATCTCATGGTGCCACTCATCTTTTAGCACAGTCCATGTTTGCAATTTGCTCCAGGCAGCAGCCTGGAAACACTGTGTGAGATGGTTAATCTGGGCTGCCCAGCACTTCACAGACATGAAAAACACAGAGTTATCAACCTGATGGTCTTGGTGACTTGGGGATCTCCCTGGTCATCCCGGTGATAATCTGGGCCTTTTCTGTCACAGTACAGCTGCTTTGCTTGCTGCTTGCAGCTAGTTGCATTATTTAGTAGTTTCTATGTGTCAGTCTGTTTATATACAAATAAAACATAAAGAAGAAATCAATGCTGTTAAAACAGTTTGTGCGGGTTCTGTATGTTTTTTGTTTTGTTTTGTTTGGGGGTTTTTTGTCTTTTTTTTTTTAAGAGGCTAAGTAGTTAGTGTGGTTACATTAGAGAGTGCCTTCCTTGCTGAATTGTGGATATTTAGGAGCTCGAAGGTAAGCACAGGAAACATTAGGCATTGCTAATGAAGTTTAAAGACTTCACTTGGCTAAATGTCTGTGGATTGCAGATATTGACCCAACTTTTAATGTGAATATCTGCAAATTTAATGTAAATTTTGAAGAAGGTGCAAATGGATTGCTTACAGAAGCAGAGATCCTGTGTTTTACACCTTCTGTTTTCAATGGCATGGATTTAGTTTTGTTGGCCTTTAGTCAGGAACAATAGCAAGATCTTTCCCTGAATAATAATGTTATAGAGGTACTCAAGGCTGGGGTAAAGCTTCTTAGAATGTTGAGGGAAAAGAAGGTACAAACATAATACCAAAAAACAAGTATGAATGAGAAGTCACCATGAAGGGCTTGAGGGAGCAATATAAAGATTAAACTGGAGCAGTTAGTCAGGAATGCAGCTGTGTTATTGTATCTGTCAGCTCCATGCTCTTTGCTGAAAGTTGTGGCTACTTTCTGGACATTTTGAAAGCTCTTGCATTTCCCTCACTGCTCATCAAGTCTCTATTTTTGCCTTTTAACCCTGCTTCAGGTGTGGCTGTAGGTAGGTAAGGCTGTCAGGGTAATGCACATTGCCCCTGGCAATTAGCAGATGTGGCTAGTTGAGTTTATTTAGCTCTGAGGAGGATTGAGAGCAGACTCTTCCACGCTGCTTACTCTGTGGTCTGATGAGATCCCTCGCTTTAAGATCAAATGTAAAGGCTGAAGCAGCACTGCTTTGAAGAGCTCTCATTCCGTGTTTATAGCACAGGGTAAGCATGGCATGTGATTTGTCATGTTGCTTTTCAAGGCTGCTCTATGGGTAGATGTAAACTGCTTGTTTCTGGTTTGACAGTCCTAAATATGGAAAAACAGGGTCTTCTCATTTGAATGATGTGCATACCCATGGATATGAAAAATCATTAACTCTTGCTCCAACCACCAATGGTGTCCCTGAGTTCTTCCATTTGATTATCACAAGACAAGATAGTTTTGCAACTGCTTTGTGGTTTGCAGGAGGACACTGAGCTTTGTAGACTTGGAGAAATAACCTAAAAATACTATGAGGCAGTCTAACAATGAGGGAATTCATTACCCCAACATGGCTTGTCACACGTTGCTCTCTGCAGACTCCATGGGTTATTCATAAGTATCTTTAAAGCAGATGACCTCAGTTGTTTTGCTGAGGAAACCAGAGACAGAGAGATTCCCAAGTTGCCTTATGAGTTAGTATCCACCAACACAAGAGAGATGGAAATATGTTCCATGGAGATTGAGCCTATTTTGCCTGGAAAGGAATCACCAGCTGCCTCTGAAGGTGCTGAAAATTTCTCTTGCAGGAGATATGGGATGGAAATAGAAGTTTTAGACTATATGTATGTTAAAGTAAGTAGAATATGTTCAATTGTTTTCTTGGTTTTAACATAGGCATATAGGTCTGTATAGCTAAGCATGTAAGTGCTTACTAGTATAAGAGTGTTACAGTGTAAGAGTTTATTAATAAAGATTTAAGTTGAGTTTGGACTTATGGTCTTGGAGATATGTACATGACTATTTCCAACATGCCAGACATTCATTGTTTAGGAGATTGTCTCACTTAGAAAAAATCTTGCAAGAGGAGAAGCAATTGCAGAAGTTGTTAGAATTTCATGTCCAAGTGCACTTCTTCCTTGTGACAGTCTCACATACCAGAAATGTAAAGCTGATTTAAACTTTTTGCAATCAAAGAGAAAACACTTGTAGAGAAAAGCAGCGGAATAGTTTCTCTAAGGCTAAATGTGCTATGCTTGAAAGTTTGCTTCAGCTAGAGTGCCAGGGTGTAATTTCCCCTCCCTGCAGCACAGGGGTGTTCCCATGAGCTGCTCTGGGGAGAAAGCTGCTGGGGCAGGATGGGCCGGGGTGCTCACAGCCAGCACAGCCCCTGCAGCTCCCTGTGCCCATCTCATGGAGGGCTGACAGCCCAGGGGAAGGAAGGGCTGCTGCTCTTGCTGGGGAGTTTTTGAGAGCAGCTCTGTGTCCACGAACCCCAGTTCTGCTTTCACAGCTTCCCCCACTTCTTGTGGAGGAGGGACTGCTCTTTAACTCTGCTTGCTGGCTTTGAGTTTGAGCTTGCCAGGTCATTCATACCAGGTCACTCTGATTTCCTTGTGTGGGGACTTGCTGTAAATTACTGTTAATTTCCCATTAAAGACTGGTGGAACTAAAAGTGGCTTCATTAGGTGTGCTTCACTGGTGTCAGTTTGCTGCTGTAGTAGAGCAGAAAGGTGTCTGTGGTGTGCACAGGTCCACGATGGCAGCTCTGCTCTGGGTTAGCTGGGTAAAACTAGTTCTCCTTAAATAACTCAAACTCTGTCAGTAAAAGTTCTGTTTCAATGATGCAGCTACATCTCAACTGGGGCTTCTGTATTGGCCTAACAAGAAATGCTCTTTGCTTTTTAAGATCTCAATTTGGTGTTTTACTTTAAATATGGCTTTTTGTGGGACTAGGATTAAGTAAAAACAAGAGGATGCTTTTGGACTTGAGCTCAGCTTTACAGAAGGGCACTCAGAAAAGTACAGCCTTATCTTCTCAAATACATTTCCTTTAATTTTCAACTTTTAAATTAAAGTTTCACAGTTAAGTCAGCAATTGTCCCTGCTCCAGATGTTTTACAGATGGCAGAAATTGTAGCCTTATTTCACCTCTGTCAGCTAGGTGAGCAGTCATGGCTCCAGTATTTCTTTCTCAGTAACTTCTCGTTCCAGACTCCAGTGCTGTGGCACGGCAGGGTGCAGCACATCTCTCTGAGCAGTGCAGCCCTTTGTTTTCCCATCCTGCTGGGTACCCACCTGACCCATGGCAGTGCTGCAGAGGGCTCTGTGCTGGGGCAGGGATGCTGACAGTGAAGGTCCCTGCTGTGTGTGAAGCCAGCTCTGGCAGAACTGGGGATGGGAACAGTGGGTCAGGGAGTCTGACTCATGTCTGTGAGGCTTCTAGGAACTCTGGGGAAAATAATTGTGGAAAGCTTCTGTAAGGTCTTAAATCCATCTGAGAACTTGACAAAGTGAAATCAGCATTTCATTGTGTGATATCAGCATGAAAAATACGGAAGAAACATGAGAGTCTGGATTGAATTTATATTGAGTCTGGAAGTTATGTCTTTTTCTGCATTTATGTTAAGGCTTGCATCGTCTTGATGTTAAAACAAAATCCTGTAGCCAGTTGTTTTATTTGTCCTTACAATGTTTGAGTTCTTGAATCTTAAATTTAGACACCCATGCAGTTAATCGTGTTGAATATTTTTTGTATTCTTAGGTGTAGGCTATTTTAGAGTTTTTAAATTGGAGCAGCATTCACTGTAAGCACATAAGCATGGAATCTTGCATCCTTCTCCTAATGTGGTTTCTTCAGTGCATGTCTCATTAGTTCAATATTCAGGGTAACTGCAGTTCTTTTGTTTGCCCTCAAATTTCCTGTGGCCACTCTTGTACAATTCTTGTAACATGTTTTTCAAGTTGGATGAATTGTGAGTTTTAAGGCAGGCTTATAATTAACTTCCTTTTGAAATCACTAGCATATAATTCCTTGTTGGCCTTCATTCTGGTGGTATGGATCGAAATGCAATACAGCATTTGCTTCTCTGTGTGGGTTTGACCCCAAATGAAATTTTACATGAGTCAGAATATTTTCCTGTCTCTCAGTCTGAGGTAGGCGTCACACTTCTGCTCGATGTTTTTGCAGATCTTATTGTGGTTATTCAGCTGTTTTGTGTCTCAAGCAGTGTCCAGAACATTGGTGGGATTGATCTCACTGTTGCTGCCGTCTTTTCTGAAAATTCTTCAGAGCTGTATTAATTCCTTTGATACTTCCAGAAATCAAAACTCTTTCAAACACAATATTTTCTTCAGCATGGCTGTTTCTGTGAATATGTGTTTTTAAGCCTGGTTTACTTTTTTTTTTTTTGAGAAGGGTACTGAATTAAATGAGAATAGCATACTACATGGAGTAAGATAGCAGTGCTGCTGTTTCACTGAGGGTTTGTGGTGAGTTATTACACTGTGCAGTTTGCTGATGGCTGGTGGAGAATGAGGCATCCTGTGGGCAGGTGGGGAGCCTCAGGCCAGAGGTGCAAGAGCATCACTCTGTGCCATCCCACATGGATGGATACAGCTGTGCTTCTCTCTACAGACTGGCCAGGCCACTTTGTGAAACATGTCTTGTTTTTCTGTAATTGATCACACAGCTGTGATTAAGCCCTCTCAGAAGCATCATGTAAGCAAATCCAGGGTGTTCCCAAGCAGGGTTGCATGTGACTTCCCATCACTGCCCAGTGGGTTTGAGCAGTGGGTGCTGCTGGCATCACATGTCAGGAAGCTACAGAGTGCAAGATGCAGCCTTGTTACATTAGTGAGGATGGCTGGCTGCTTGGGGAGGCTGGAGAGGAGCCTGTGAAAGGGGATCTGTCAAGTACAACAGGGGCTAACAAGAGCTGGTCCCACATGCAGCAGCTTAGGGGGGTGAATGGGCAGCATTTTGATAGCTGAAGTATTGTTTAGGTGAATAACAGCTGATTATAAACCACATCTGTCTCCCTCTGTACGACATTTTGAAGGGAAGGTCAAGTACAATCAACATAAAATGTAGAAAGCTGTGTTTTTAAAGGTGTAAAAAATGCACAACTTTTGAACATTTCAAGTGTTTTAACTCCTTAAAAATGTTTTGTAGGACAATCATACCAGTTAGAACCTTAGAATATCTAAACTGTTCTTTGATGATTTGATAGTTTAAAGTAAAACTGCCTTTTTTGGCCTTGTTGTCAGGCCCAATGTGTAGATTTGCAGGGTGGTAATTTTCTCTGATTTTCAATGTATATAGATGTCCTGTGTTTGGGATTTAGCTTTTTTTGCATCCCTTTGAACTAAGTTAAAGTTTCAGCTAAATGTAAGTCAATGGACATTTTTCCAGTGGCTGACAATTCAGATCTTGCTGCAGAATCTGTATGGGATGCTGATAGTGTTTGATTATACCTTGTACAATGAATGTGTGTTTGGCAAATGACATATAAATCACTTTTGTTGTTGCAAGCCCCCAGGCCCTTGATACAAAGAATACCTTGTAAAAATGCTTAAAAGCAGGAAAAAAAGGTGGGGGGAGAGGAAGCTTTTATATCCTTCTGATTCAAATGTAGTGGATATTTATGGGGTAGATGAAGTACTCAAGTACCAGATGAAGTACTCAAGTACCAGATGAAGTACTCAAGTACCAGATGAAGTACTCAAGTACCAGATGACGTACTCAAGTACCACAGGCTTTTTTTCCATTGAGCTGTGATTCAGGGAGTTTCCTTGTGCATGGTGGAGGATGCAGAGGATCCAGACTGCTCAAGTTGAGACTTGTTACTCAGCTGTCTTGTGTTGAGCTTACAAAAACTAAACCTTGCTTCAAGTATTAAAGCAAGTATATTGATACATATTCTTGTTTCAAGTATTTCTGGGCTCAGTATTGTTATCTCTGGTGGTGGCACTGTGAACCAAGTATAAGGGAAAATAGAAAGCTGAAAGGAAATTGTTCTAATAGCATCAAATTATGTTTTCAGAGCAACCCCAGCCAAGGAAATCCCAGAGCTCAGAAATCCTTTTGTAATAACTTTGCATTTTGCAAAGATCAGTTCAATACTTCTGCAGTGTGAACTTTGATGACTTTATGCTCTGTTTTGTTGTTAGGCCTTACTAGCANTTTTTCCAGTGGCTGACAATTCAGATCTTGCTGCAGAATCTGTATGGGATGCTGATAGTGTTTGATTATACCTTGTACAATGAATGTGTGTTTGGCAAATGACATATAAATCACTTTTGTTGTTGCAAGCCCCCAGGCCCTTGATACAAAGAATACCTTGTAAAAATGCTTAAAAGCAGGAAAAAAGGTGGGGGGAGAGGAAGCTTTTATATCCTTCTGATTCAAATGTAGTGGATATTTATGGGGTAGATGAAGTACTCAAGTACCACAGGCTTTTTTCCATTGAGCTGTGATTCAGGGAGTTTCCTTGTGCATGGTGGAGGATGCAGTGCCTTACCTGCAGAACTGTGAGCCAGCTTTGCAGACCCAGTATCAGTGTATGCAGACTCACAGTGGTGATATCTGAGGGGCTCAGGGCCTGGGTCACTGCTGTCCCCTGGATACTGTTATAAATAAGAAGCTTCACTAGGCCAATATTCAAGCAGCAATCAATTTATTAATTAATATGGTAAAATATGAGCAAACAGCACTGGGTACAGTGGGGAGTTCTCCCTCCAACTGAACACCGATAGTTGAGGCTTACAGGTATTTAGTGGGGTACTCAGAAGCTTTTTCAGCAGTTTCTATTCCAAATTTTAATGTCACAATGGTGATTTAGTCTTCTCAGGATGTACATCCCAAATGGAGTATCCCAGCTGATGGGGTCCAGCTTTCAGATGTGGGTCCAACTTTTAATTTTAGGGACTATTAATCTTATGATTCCCTTGGTTGAAACTATTAATCATTGAGTTGATGTACATCTTTCTTTCTCAAGCTGCTTTCCAAGTTTTGGGGTAGGACTTAGAGATAAGCATGCTCTCTGTTTATACATTCTAAAGCTTGTTTCAAAAATCCTTACTGCAAGTAATATTCTAAAATTATACCTAAAAGATTATTATTACAAAAATCATTAAGGTGTACCTACAAGCAAAAAGTTCTTGTAAAAAAGTAACATCTTAAAACTAATTCAAATGCTCTTAAATCAACTTAAGACTTATGAAAGTTAATTGTGAACAAAGGATAGATTCAAAGGCTTTCTTCCACGCTTTATTTTCCTCAGTTATTCATTAGAATTAGTCTTTATAACTGTCCCATGGTCGGGCTCTACACTTATCACAGTCACAAATACACACGTTGCTTGTATTTACCTGACATGAAACACAACTCTGTATTTCACTATACTGTTTGGGAGCTCTGTGGCTGGTCAGGGAATTCCCATGAGACAGAATAACACAGGGCTTTTATCTTCCTGTGAAGTCAACTAACTATGTGGGATTGTTGTTCAGATAAAACGTTAATACAAATTGTCACTTATATTTCCCCTACTGTATATCCTGATATAGATTTCTTTTAAAATTAATTATTTCTAAATATCTAGCCTTAAATTCTACAAGAGGTTTATAAATGGCTCTTGCTGAGCAACAAGACAGAAAATGTGCTCTGTACCCAAAGAGTATTACTACCTTTAAGAAAACTATAATTTCTGTTTGGTTGGTTTTTTTTCAAAATTAATAATTCCATTTCCCTCTGGCCCTAAGAAGAATTAAGATGAGTCGGTCAGAGATTTTTGCAGCAGCCCACTTGTCATGAGGATGCTCTACTTTCCAATCCTCCCTGGTTACTTGGCATTTTTATGAGAGAAAAGTCCTGTCTGACTTTCCAGAGTGCAGGCAGCAGCAGCACTCTGATAACAGGAGTGCAGTGGGACTTGGGTCTGCCCATGGATCACAGGATGAGTGTCACAAATTTTAGTGGTTTCAGCAGTAGAAGAAACAGGACCTCCTCCCACCTCCTGTGTGAGTGATCATGATCTCTTTGTAGGAGATCCAGACTGCTCAAGTTGAGACTTGTTACTCAGCTGTCTTGTGTTGAGCTTATAAAAACTAAACCTTGCTACAAGTATTAAAGCAAGTATATTGATACATATTCTTGTTTCAAGTATTTCTGGGCTCAGTATTGTTATCTCTGGTGGTGGCACTGTGAACCAAGTATAAGGGAAAATAGAAAGCTGAAAGGAAATTGTTCTAATAGCATCAAATTGTGTTTTCAGAGCAACCCCAGCCAAGGAAATCCCAGAGCTCAGAAATCCTTTTGTAATAACTTTGCAATTTGCAAAGATCAGTTCAATACTTCTGCAGTGTGAACTTTGATGACTTTATGCTCTGTTTTGTTGTTAGGCCTTACTAGCAGAGACACTTCTTTATCCAGCCTAACAATGCAGCCTGCTCTCTCCAGGTGACCATGTTCAGTCAGCAGCAAGTTCACATTGAATAATTTTGGTGAAATTTGGCTTTGACTTTCACCAGCTGTTGCTGTTCCACTGGCTCCTTCAGAATTGACGGTGTCTCTTTGATCCAGACATAAATGAGCTGCTTTATTCCTGCCCAGACCTGAGGTCATTCTTCAGAGGAAGGGGGGCAATGTCTCATATTTCTTTTCATGGTTAACATGTGAAAGACTGTTGTTTTTGGGGCTGTCTGTAAATTAAAAAAGAGATGATTTCTGCTGGAGTAAAAATCTTACCAGTGAAAATCTTAACCAGTTCCCTTGTATGGGTGGGTCATGCTGGGAAACTTGGGACAGCTGTCTGAGTTGAAATTTCCTTTTTTCCTTTTAGGACATAGATCATTTGATGAACTCTTTCAACTCTTAGCCAAAGAGCTGTGGAGCTAGGAAGATAGCTGTATCTCCTTCTTCTGTGTTTGTGATTGTGCAATGCAAGTAGGAAACTATTTGCCTGCTGACGAGACTGCTGAGCCGCTTGCATTGCTAATTCCATTTTGTCAGCAATGTCAATTAGTACTTCAAGAGGTTAATATCTCAGAAGAGAGGCTTTGTGAGTCATATGGTCTCATTTGATAGATAATTGTTATAGTCTGCTGATTTTTTCATGTGATCTAAGATGAAATCACGAGGTATGACAGAATACTGTGATTTTTCTATTATATTTTCTTATTATGTAAAATTGTAGTAATCCAGCCAACCTTCGTACCAGCTAGTAAGATGTGAAAACTTCTGTGTTTGTTTTCTGCTCTGAACTCTTTCAGAGTTGCTTTATAGATGTCTACAAACTATTGCCCAGCTTATCCTTCCTTGAACAAAGTACAACACTCCACGCTTCCAGGGGATTTTGGAGATGCTGGTTTTTTATGTTGGTCTGCTGCAGCTGGAAGAGAGTCTAGGCAGGGAACTGAGGTCTGAAATAGTCCTGTCGTTATGCATTTAATTACTTATTTTTCTTCTGAGTTCCAGGACATCTCCTCAGTATCCCTTCTATTTTCTTTCTGACTTTCAAACCAGCCTAGGTTAAGCAGTGGTTCTGTGGCTGCTGGGCTCGAGATGTCCTTTGCTGTAGGGTGGGAGGATGTGCTGTGTCCCCTCTCCGTGCCTCTCCTAGTCCTACACCTCCAGTGAGGAGAGAAAGTCATCAGTGTTGAGCCAGAATCACACCCACAGAGGAGGGATAGCAAAGCTCATTTATTTGAGCCAACTCAGTACTGAGATATAAAGTCCAAGTGACATTAGTGGTAAGCTTGGGCTGATATAAAAGGTAGCAATATTTATCTAAAATTTTATTTCATGGCCTTTTCTTGAGTAAGTCATACTTATATCTCCCCGATCAGAAGTTTTATTGTGGTGGTTCAAAATTTGTCTTGAACTACCACAAAGAGTAATGTATTTATGGATCATAATTAGGATGATTAAACTAAAGTTCATTTGATTCTTGCTGTAATTTATATTGTCATTTCTGTGCCAGAGCTTTAGACAGCATAGCCATTTTTAAACTAGATTTTCCTTCCCTTTTTAGAAGGCTGATTTGTAAATCAATGACTCTAGAAGTTTGTCTTATTTAACCTTTTTCTAATGTCATAAACTCTATTTTATGTACTTGTAAATAAAGCAGGATGAATAACAGATACCAGAGTAAGATATTTCCTGAGAGAGACCCTTGGTCTTGTTTCTACCAGTGTTAGTGCTTTGTCTTCCTCTATAGGTTTGGATCCCAGTAAAGGCTAGGCAGCAGTGGAATTTTAGTATCAACTGATTATATAAAAGATAGCATGAAAATCTGATTTTGCAAACCATTCTGCTAAGTTAATGAGGTGAGAATGTTGTGAAATGATTCAGTACTTATAATTAGGAACATCTCTCTCTTTCCTCCTACCCATTCCTTTTACCAGGTGTTTTCTTTGGCAGGGATTTAAGGCTAGGCACTGGTGCTGGAGATGAAAAGCTGCAGCCTAGTGCTCATAGGATGGCTTTAATATCTGTAGGGTTATGTCATGGAAGGTTTTGCTGTCTGTAGTAGCTCAGTTTCTATGGTGATCTGTTTTCTGCTTTCTCTTTCCCTTCTCTAGATGGTAGAAAATGTGTGGTTTTAGCTGGATAAATTAAAGATGCTTATTTCATGCTGCCATAGATCACATAGTCAGAAAGTGCTGCACAGCATTTGGTGCTTCAGGTTATCAGCATTTGTCTTTCAGACTGCTGCCTTTCTTAGGTCAGGAAACTTTTCTTTGTGTTGCCTAAAGGAAACCAGCCTGCTGGTCCCTTTTGTTAGACAACATTTAAATGCTTTCCTCTTTCATGTTTACTTTGCTTTCTGTTAATTCCTTGGAAGGAATATCCTGTCAGAAATATTGCAGGTGGGGAACTTCTGCTGCATCTTGGGGATGGAACCCAAGTGTGGTATGCATTCAGTCCTCAGCTGTGTCTGGTGCTGGAGCATCTTTTGTTAAACTGAAAAAACTTCCCTGATTTCTGGCAGAGTTTTGGTTTTTTATCTAATAAAAGAATTCTGAGAACAGGTGTATTGTGTTATATTTGTGTAGATGCACCTTATGGATTTGAAATTACAACGTGAAATTGTGATTTGAAATTATTGTTGTATGAAATGAGTTTGTTTTATGAAGTTTTATAGACTATCTTTTGTTTCAAACCAAGTGGAAAGAAAATAAAACATTGTTCCTTAGCATGCTACTTGACTTTAATATGGCACCTCTTCTGTCAAGTCCTGTTTAATTAATTTGGACTCATTATAGTTTTTGTGGATTTGTGCTTGCATTGTACATACACTTGTTAACACAGACCTTCATTTCAGCTCCAATGAGGTTTCTTGCCTTGTGAATTGGGGCTACAGAAGGGCTGAAGATAACTTGGATATCCAAGTGCCCAAACAATACCCTCTGCTGCTGCTCTTCATTATGTACAGTGCTCTGTGATTGGCAGGAACACATACTGAAGAATTGTTTTGGGCATCTTTCATTTTTCAAATAATTTATCTCTTGGGGACTAGATTATATAAATAATAAAGTAATGCACTTGTGCACTGGAAACACTAGCAAATATATATGAAACTAACAAAGCTCAAAGAAAAAAAGAAGGCACACAAGCACAAATTAACAACAAAGAGCAAAGTTTCTTGTCTTTGCATAAAGTAGATTCTTAGAGCTGGCAGTAACACCCAGTGATGATGGAGAAAGGCCAGGTGTGGGAACATGACATACTGTGTAGTGGGAATGATGAAAGTGAGTTTTTATTTCTTTATTTCATTATCTTTCTCCTTTCACTTGGTTTATGTGTGTGGCATAAGCTTTTCAGGAGCTTGGCAGCTCTCAGGATGAAGGCAGCACTTTAAAGGCTGCCGTGTGTTAAGGGTACAGGCCATTGATTTAGGCTGTTGTAAATCACTCCTGTGGCTGTTCTTGAGGATCATCATGGGTATGGGAAACAAAATTGCTTCCCGAAGTTCAGAATTAGTGCAGGCACTGAGGCTCCCTGGCAGCCTCCAGCTGGGCACGGGCACTTCCCTCTCCTGGGCCAGGGGCTGGGGCTTCCCAGGTCCTGCTCCTCAAGCTGCTGCTCAATATCTTTTATCATGCCCTGACTTGCAACAAGAAAGCAATATGAAGTTTTTTATGGTGTCTTTCAGAAAATCCCTAGCAGAAACAAGCAGTTTCTAATTTTCTGTAATGGGAAAACTGGGTTAATGAGGGGGAAAAAGCCTCTTCAGCATTCTTTGAGGCAGAGGAAGCCATACAAAAAGAAGTTGTGTAAGATGAGGTGGTGAAGCTGTATTACCAAATGCAGTTTTCTCTGCCATCAAATGCCATGCTTTGACAAATACGTGATAGTTATTTTGAAGTAAGTTAGTGGATTGAGGATGTTTTGCAATGAGGTGCATGAATGCACCTCCAGAGCCAAGGAGCTGCTTTGTTTGCCAAGGTGGTGGGTGTGGTGTGATCTCAGTGCTCTCTAGGCATTGCAAGAGCATTGGTTCAGGAAATTTAACATATTAAAAACATCACAGCCTTTTCCTTGTTCTGCTCAAGAGCTGTTCTCGTGTGTGTGTGTGTGTGTTTGCATGTTCATGTGACTGTATAAGTAACCAATTGGTTTCCATATATCCTTAAATTGGCTCTTGAATATGAGGTAACAATTGTATCTTCACTCATTGAAAAATGTTGGTATTCTTGGTGTTTTTGAAAACAAATCATATGTTTGCACTGGGTCACTTTTTTGAATAAATTTTGTATGAAAATGGTCACTATTGGGAATCTGGTTTGCTGTTGGAGTATTTTTTCTTTTATCTGGAAGCCTTTTCAACCAAATCTTTTCAGTTTTTTTTTTCTTTTGGCATTCTAGATATAATCAATTTTAAATTACCTCTATTTGTAACTACAAAGGAAAGAGCTTTTAACACTTGATCAGGCAGCTTTACCTAAATTAACATAGATGGGTAGAAGTATTCTCTTTGGGGAAAAAGAAGACAAAAATGGCTCTATAATATTATGCAACAAATGCGTTTAGAACCTACTCAAAAGAGTTACTCCAAGTAATTTTTTAGGATAACCAAAATAATGTTCTTTCTGAAAACGCTGGGGTTTTTTGGTAGATTTTCAGCATTGAATGTGTATCTTGGAGTACCTTCTGCATGAAAAATGCCTTTTTCTCTCTGTGTAGGCAATAAAATGATGCTTGTGTAGCCATTTATCAATAGAACAAATGATTCACCTCAGATGTACCAATTAACTTGCCTCTTGCTTAAGGGTTTGTCTGTTAAACATGTATTTAAAAAAGAAAAAAAAAATGATGTAATTTATTTCAGTGATTTAACTATAGTGCAGCCAAGCCTCACGAATCTTTTGCTGTTGTTGTTCTGCAGTATGCCAGGGTTTGGATCCCTGATCCGGAGGAGGTGTGGAAGTCAGCAGAACTTCTCAAAGATTATAAACCTGGAGATAAAGTCCTCCAGCTTCGACTTGAAGAGGGCAAGGTAAGTCTCTGTATTGTTTGTGAGCTCAGTTCTTGTTCTCAACCAGAGTCTGATGTTTCTGTTGCAGAAAGCTTTACTGTCAAAATAGATCTGTATTTAGATGTGTGTAATTGGTTTTGTCCACTCCATTTCTGCATGATTTTTTTGGTGTGATAAATTTTACTGTTTTGTTATGAAAATAAATTTTGCCTTCTTTTTAAAATAAATTAAAAAGCAGTTGCTTGTATCTACCGCCAATTATGTTCAGTTGCATCATCTTTTTCTGCTTATGCCATTAAACGTATAGCCCTGGTTTGCTATTCCAGGGAGACAGGGTTGCTAGGAGAGCAGTGTTGCAGAGAAAGAACTGTGACTTTTAAGTTGAGCATAACCAGCAGAAAACTGATAAAGATAGAAAAGGAAAGGATTAAGGGCATTACAAAGAAGATGCTGTGTATTGTGTTGAGAAATGATGACGTGTCCATGTACAGCTCATATCCTTTTAGTTGTTATTTCATGGAAATAGCAGGTAAATAAAGTGATTTTAGATCTAGAGATATGCAATTAAAGCATCTATATAGAGATGAATTTGTATCCAGAAAAAGTTCTAAGTAGCATTTTTTTCAGTGTTTGTGTTCTTCAGGGTGTTCTGCCAACATTCCCATGTTGTGTTGCTGTGTATGAAGCTGGCTGTGCATTGGTGGGAATCCTCTTCCCCTGCCTGTTCTACTCAAGAGGAAAACAATAGGGAAAAGCTGGTTAGATTTATGATATGGCATATTTTGATTTATCTAATAAAAAGATATGGCAGCAAAAGCTGTAAGTAATAGTCTAAAAAGATGATATCTCTATACAGTTGCTTGTTGTACATATAGAAAACCCCTCTGGGAAATTTTACATGACATTTTTGAAGAAAGAACTGCTAACTCAAATCAGCAGAGAATTGAAATCTTGCATTGTGGTTTTTTTTACCTTGGGCACATTTTGCTGGGAAGAGGAATGTGGTACTGGAGGTTCTGAGTGAGGAAACCTGCACACCAGCTCTTTCCAGTGTGTCCATTTGCTTTTCAGGACCTGGAGTATTGCCTCGACCCGAAGACGAAGGAGCTGCCACCGCTGCGGAACCCCGACATCCTGGTTGGTGAAAATGACCTGACAGCACTCAGCTATCTCCACGAGCCTGCCGTCCTGCACAACCTCAAAGTCCGCTTCATAGACTCCAAACTCATCTACACCTATTGTGGCAAGTGCTGTCTTTGCCTTCTGCCATCTTCACAGAGAGTGCCCTGGGCAGGGGAAGCAAAGCTGTCTCTTGAAATGTCTGCCTTGAGCTAAAACCATTTAGTGATAGGGCATGCTGGAGTATTCTTAGGGAAAACACCACGTTTGTGGTCATTAATAGACTTGAGAATATTAAGGTTCAGAGAAAACTTCACTGTGTGTTCCTCTAGCTCCCCAATGGACTCTGTTTATAAAATGTGTGTTCAGTGTTTTTTGCCTCCTGGTGAGATTCCTGTCTGGTTGGTGTTCTCCTTAGGCTTGCTCAGGTTGGGGTGGGTGGGAGGAGGCTCACACACAGCAGATGCAGGAACTGGCCTTGTGTTTTGCTGGATCTGTTGCCCACCTATGGTAGCCTACCTCTGCACTGAGCTCCTCCATAACTTTTGGAAGATAGCAGTTTCTTTTCTTTTTCACATTTTTCAATCAGGGCAACTCCAGAAGTGAATTTGTTACTGTTCATACGCCAGGGCTTGTCTTATCACAGTTACAATTGATCTTGGTTTTTAAAATAACATTTAACTCACAGCAGAGTTGTAATTGCCTGTGGTATTTTCAGATGGCCAGAATGGAGGAAAGTTACTTAAATAATCACTTTAACATAAGTACAAAATTGCAACTAAATGGTCTGTTTTGAGAATAAACATTGTGAGATAGTTTAGGCTTAAAGTTTAGATTTGATTCTTCTGGGCTTTTTTCTGTGTGTGCATATGTTTCTTTTAAATCTCAGTGTTTAGTCAAAATACACTGCTAGCTTTTAACATAACTTTTCAATGAGATAAAGCAGCATGTTAAACATGTTGTGATGGACAGAGGAGGCAATCACATCCTGCCACATTTTGCTCGCTCTGGCTGCTCCTAATCTGCAGATGCTCAGCAGAGCACATCTGTTCCCAGTCCTGCTCTCAGCAGTGACCAGACCACAGGGGACTGGATCAGACTTTGCCACCCCCTGCTTGCAGCCAGACTTCACTCCCATAGGAGTGGGTGATGATTCACACCACATCTCATTCAGTCATGCAGTCAGAGCACAGAATAATTTAGGTTGGAAAAGACCTCTGGAAGTCTTCAGTGGAGCTCCTACTTAAAACAAGTCTGACTAGATCAGGTTGCTCAGGGCTTGGACCAGTTGAAGTATCTGGGTATTGGAGTATCTCCTCTCTGGGCAGCCCCTGCTGAGGGTGCATGTTGGGGTCCCCGCACTGGGAAACCACCTCAGTTCCCCCAGTACAGGCATGATCTGTGCTTCTTTCCCAACTGCCCCCAAGGCACAACTCCTGTGTGAAAGGGCTTTTGTGCAACTGGAGCCTCGTGGTCTGAGCTTGTAAGGGGTTTTCAGTCTCAGTTTTGTGGTCTCCTACACCACCATACCCCCTCCCACAAGCCTGTCCAGATTGTGTCCCGGCTGCTGCAGACAGGCTCTGTGTTGAGCAGGATTTAAGAAGGAATGTGTTGTCTGCTGGTTGTGTTTTGCTGTATTTGGGAAAACATGAAAAAGGCACATTTGAAGTATTCCCCAGTGCAGCTGTAGTTGTGGTTTTGGCTGGTTTTATCTTTTCTCCTGGGGTTGGGATGTCTTTAGCTCTCTGTGGCTGGGTCTGCCAAAGGGCCTGGGATGGTGGAGCTGGATCAGCTGGTTTGCTTCCAAACAAGACCCGAGTGGTTCTGGGAGCTGCTTGTGTGTTTGTCAGAAATGTGTGGAGCCAGCAGTGTGGGGGTTCCTGGTGCTCAGAGAGAAGGAGGTGTTGGAGGTTCAGTGCTGCTGAGGAATGTGGTGTGCAGTGATTTATTCACTCGGGGTGTAGGCAGGCTGTGTTACGGGCTGAGCAAAATAGGGCTGGCATGTCAGCCTCTAAAAACCTGATCCTCTGGCCACAGACCTTTCAGCCTTCTCCATTAGTTCCCATCCTGCTGCAGCTTACTTCCCTCTGCAAAGATTACTGCCTTGGAGCTTGGCCTCGGGAGGGGCTGCATTTGCCTCCTTAATGTGACTCTCACATTAGCCAGGGTAGTTTGAATAGCCTGTGTGAAGGTGGTTTGAGCTAACCCAGTTTATGCAGCCCAAAGGAGACTAAACCCTCTTCAATCCACCAAGAGAATCATGGTAGCAATATTCTCAACTGTAGAACTAGAACAGGAGTGCATGGATGGGTAGTTGTCCAGGGGCCTAAAAATGAATTCAACCATGCTGTCTTAGTGTAATATGTCAAATGGATATTAAATTCTAAAATTTTACTTTGGAGTAATTCAAACTTTTAAACAGAAAACCTCCTGATTTCTTAATTTCAAGTCAGCTCAGCCTTTCCCCAGCAATTCAGAGGTGATTTATAACTTTGCTTTACTGTTGGAAACATGGAGTGAGGAATTAATGAAGTTGAAAAGTTACAAAGGAAAATTTGAACGCTTACACGGAAAAACTGCTATGACTGTGATGAAAACTCAATGAGTCTTGCTGGTTAGTTCAGATTAGCAAAATGTACTGCCTGCTATGCCAGAGAGCAAATTTTAATTTAAATTAATAAATTACTTAGGTTAATGTTAAGTTGGTGACAAATGGGTGAGTATGTTCAAGGTAAAAGAATTAGATAAGCTTACTTTGGGCATATATGAAGAAGAGTGGCACAAAGAGTAGCCAGAGTTCAACTTAGTGTAATTGTAAGAACAAAACCACACATAAATCTGATTTAGGAAAGGCTGTATTTCTTAAAATAGCAATATGATTTAGCTGAGATAAAGAGAAGTTATATGTAAATTAATCTGGATTATAGCCCTGTGAGGCAGACTGATTTTGAAGTTCTACAGAAAGCAAATAATTCCAAACTCACTTGTTTTGGTTATTTCCAGATGGTAGCTGCTTGTAGATTTTACAGATTGCTGCTGGAGTTAAGTGTTCTAATATGCTGGAGACTTGTCACGGGGCTACTTGTTCCCAATTCAAGGGTTTATTTTTGCCAGCATAACCAAAAGCAGGAGAGAATTTTTGGAAGTCTCACACAGATTTTTGTAATGTCTCTTTGATGAGACTTGCAAGCCTGGTGCACTATATTTCAATTTTTACTACTTTTTCTAAGGGCAGATGTTAAAAATTGGCACAAAATATTACTCAAATCTTGTAGTACTGAGGTCTCTTCCTGTCCCTAACCGCCACTCTTATTTTTTGGTTCATCACAGCAGCATTAGAACTTGGCATAGATGTTTATAGAGGTTTTGCACTGGAGCTCCTGAGTCATTTCAGTAAAGTCGTGGCTGATGGAAAAACACCAGCTCCTCAACATGGGCGTGTCGAGACATTAAACTTGCCATGTGTTTGAGGAAATAGATCAAGGTCTCTCAGATCTCTCCCTAAAACATACTCTCTTGTTTAATGTTTTTGCTATGGTTTGTGCTTGATCTATAGATGCATGAAAGGGTTTAAAAACTGGTTGGTGCTTCCAGCAGCAGTGCCAGACTGTAGATGCTTTCATTTCCCTTTCTCCCAGCTTTTCCATGGAAAAATTCTTAGATAGACATCACGACACTGTAATCTGCACAGAGCAGAGAGCTGGGATTGGCACTGAGGAAGTCTGTCTGTGTAACAGTGAATTTCTGAGTAAATTTAGAAGCAAGTTGAGTGCTATGGAAACCCTTCTGGGGCAGGTTCTTTGGGGATGGATTGTCCAAGCATGCTTGATGCAGTCACTGTGCAGCCATCTGCAGCTGCAGTGGCACACTTAGGCACCAAAGTTCATATTCATAAGAAATTCTGTTTTTAAAATGTCCACAGTTAAAATTAGATTGGTTCTTTTTCCCCTTTATCATCTTGTTAAGGTGAGGAGGACTTGCCATGTCAAGGGGGCACAGTGTGCCTGTCACAGCTGGGTCTCTCATGGTCTCGCTGATCAGAGTTTCTACCCCTGCTCAGGGCAAATAAACTTTCCCTACCTGTTGTAAGTGCTGCAGGAGAGAAAGTTGTAAGGAATCTTTGTCAGGTTATCCCTGTGGGTAGAGCAATCCTCACTTCTCATGAGAAAGAGAGTTGTCCAAAAAACATTTGAGGTCTCACTATTTGTGGCAAGGAAGTTTGTAAAGAGTAATACTTAAGTTTTCCTGTGCAGGGAGAGTAAAATGGCATGAATTTAGAAGTGTTGTAGTGATGAGTGGTATTTAAAAAAAAACCAACAGATATGTGTTTAATTGATACAGAAAAACTAGAAAATGGGAGATAAAAATACACACTCAGATATATCAGGTGAGGGTGTTCTGGTGCCTTCTAGAGCTATCCATGCCTAATTTTCTGACCTGACTGAGTGCTGCTCTGTATCAGCCCTGTGAGCTGTGTCTCCTGTTTGTTATTTTGACGCCTTTGACCAGGAAGTTGTCCTGCTTGATTGGCAGAGGTGCCCTAGAATCTAAATTACACTGTGTCTGTACATTGTTGCTTATTATAAAAATTGAGGATGTTACTCTTTCACAGCAGCTGAAGAGTTGACACACTGCACTTACCCAAACTGGCAGTCAGTGAGACCACCCAGTAGTTACACTTCACAAATTACAGTATCACTGGTAATTCAGAGTAAAACACAGGGAAATTCAGTGCATTGGTTTACTGCACTGAACAGGCAATATTTCAATGTGCACATTCTGAATCACTTTGGACTGTTCATGCTAGCTTTAGAAAAGGCAGATAGAAGGAAAAGGTAAAAAACTGTCCCTGATGTGTTTACCAAAGCAGAGTAGAAGTAAACTTGTGGCACTTTGTGTGTGCAGAGCTGTATTCAGAATAAATATCTGTTGAAGTCAGTAATATCAGATCCTTATTCTTTAACATTTTTAGAAAGAAAAATAGCTGATGTTAAAACCATTTTTGGTTTGGTTTGTTTTGAAACAACTATTGATAATTCCTTTTAATTTCCTTTGTAGGTATTGTTTTAGTGGCCATAAATCCTTATGAACAGCTGCCTATCTATGGCGAAGACATCATCAATGCCTACAGTGGCCAAAATATGGGGGATATGGATCCACATATCTTTGCAGTGGCTGAAGAAGCATACAAGCAGATGGCCAGGTTTGTAGACCAGAATCTTGAAGTTACTGTTTTTCTGAAAAGAATAAAACAAAGCTTCTGGCTGATGCTCTTCTCTTTCGTTTATAGCTTGTGAAATATTTTGCAATGTCTGTCTTTTATCCAGTGTTTTAGTACATTTCAGGAGGAGAAAAGTTGCATAGTAATAGTGAAAGTAAAGCTTTATAAATGCCGTGGAGGTCATGGCCTCTGACACTTGGCAGGAATTACCAGAGATCTTGTCAGTATTTAGGCCTAAAATTAGCCCTGTGCTTTGTGTGATGGTTTTTTTTTTATTTGATTGGCAAAGTAAGGAGATACTTTTTAATTGTTGGTGGATTATTAAAGAGAAAAGGGCCAGATTCTTAGCTCTTTTGTGTTTGTGTGTGATACTGAGAAAAGAAATCACTGTGTTTATGAGTGCTGTTGTAGGCTCCTGGTCGTGTCAGTGATGTCCCAGCTACATAATCTGCCCGTGGCTGTTGTTGACTGGAATTAAGAGGGAGCAGAGGGACGATTGCAAAGAGTGCCTGAAAACTGAGTCTCTAAGGACACTGCAACAGCTGTGCAGGAAATCCTCATTTTGTTAGATGTTGCATCAAAATGAACTTGTCACCCAAGGGCTGTGGTTATCAGAAACTTCTTCCCGTTAGACCCAAGAGCCTCCAGTTAGGGGAGCTTTTGAAATATTTCATTTCTAGGATAAAGATCTTTTGGGCTACTGTGTGGTCACAAGATGTTCCCTGGTTAGTTTCAAGCTATTGGTATAGTTTTCCTTGTTGGCAAAACAGCTCATGATCAACTTAATCAAGTAAAAAACTGAAAGATCTCTGGATTGTTTGTGATGGCCCTTAAACTATACTGCGAGGGAGGCAAGGGGAGAATGGGTTGAAAATTAGAAAATCATGTTTGAAATCAGCTATCTGTTCATTTAAGAATCTTCATGACAACTAGAATGGATAAAATGTTTGTCATGTGCCCATCTGAATACAGGGATCCATGATACTCAGGTAATAATTTCAAAAGAAAACAGTTCAGTGCAACATTTCATGACGTAGTGTAATTGCCTAATTTTTGAAAGAGCAGTCTTTCAAAAATACCCTTGTCTTGGTTTAGCTCCAGCCAGCAACTCAGTACCACTCAGTAATTGCTTATTCCCTCCCTCTCACATGGGTTGACATAACAACAGGTTAATAATTGAAATAAAGTAAAATAATATAAAATAATAACAACAACAGTACTAGCAGTGAAAAGGGAAGAGAGAAAGAGGAGTAAAACCCAGGAGAAAGAAGTGATGCACATTAAAATTGCTCACCACCCGCTGACCGATGCCCAGCCGGTCCCCAAGCAGCCATCAGCTGCTCACAGCCAACTCCTCCCAGTTTGTGTACTGGGCATGATGTTCTGGGTGTGGACAATCCCCTGGCCAGCTGGGATCAGCTGTCCCTGCTGTGCTCCCTCTCAGCTCCTTGTGCACCTGCTCACTGCCAGGGCAGGAGGATCTGACACGTCCCTGACTGCAGGTGAGCACTGCTCAGCACCAGCCAAGGTGTCACTCTGGTGTCAGCATTATTCTCATAACTCCAAAATGCAGCACTGCACCAGCTGCTAGGGAGAAAATTGCTTCTCTTCCAGCTGAAACCAGGACAGCTCTACACCCACACTGTTAAATGGCAGAGATATTTGCCTTACTTCCTTTCTGCTCAGAAAATAGACATGTAATCTGGTGTGGAAATAGAAAGGCAAAACTGTGTGTTACAATAGTCACATCTTTTTCATGTCTCTTTCATCATTGCTATTTTAAATCGACTTGGTTCTTAAGTCCCTCTAAAAGCTGTACAAAATAAAAATTTATTAACGTTATTTTATGTCTGAGGCTTGGTACAGTGGTCTGAAATTATAGTCAGTGATGGCTGTCATCCAAATCACAGAATTTTGGTTCTTAGTATTAGCCAGTGGAAGCGAGAAGCTGGAGAGAGATCCCTCTCCACTGGCCAGCTCTAACCCCTGAAATGTCAAATTGCTGGATCACCTGTGCTCTGTGTGCCTGTGCAGTGAGGATTTCTGTCTGCCCCCACTGGCATTCTCTGCTGTCGGGCAGACTCCTAGGGCTGAGATTCTGGCTCGAGTTTCCTCTGTGGCTTTTCCTTTTTGCGTTAATTACCTGTTCTTCAGCTCTCACTGCACCCTCCGGCAATTCTGCTGTCCTGAATAACAACAAACAAGATGTGGTAGGAGTTCCTTTTTGAAACAAATGAGGAGAAATTGTATAACTACAGAGATTAGCTTAAATAAACCTTCTGAATTATTTAATTAATTACTTTATGTGTCTCTGTTATAAACAATTTGTTATTCTTTTGTGACTAAATGACAGTATTTTCATAGTTGCAGAATGAAATGTGGGAGCACAATGTAACAAAAAAAATTCTCTACATTGAAGTAACAATTTAATTGTTTTAGCTTTTCAATGTTTATTTCCTTTTCTATTTGTTTGGGCTTTTGTTGCCTTGTTGTTTTTAAGAACTTGTTCTGTCATTACAACATACCTGTTTTGGCCATTGAATTTAGTTTCCTATTGCTGCTTACAATTACTAAATCCCACTCTTTAACTTCACTGATGTTTTTTTATACTCTGAACATACCACTTTTTACTTCTGAATTACGAAGTTAGAGAAAAAGAAGTCCAGTTTTACATTTCTGCAGCTATTTAATGAAAATGAGATTGTTACTGCTCTATTAACATTTTAATGAGTGCATTGCATACAGTAGCTAGTCATATGGCATTAATCTACATTGATGTGGGTAATTGGTGAGATTTATTTTTCTCTTGTTTCTGATCTTTCCTGACTCCATGTTTAAATGATCACTAGAATAATTAGTCATGATGCTGCTATCCTTAAGGCTTCAGTGAGCTCTTCTAAGTATTTACTCCTTAGGTCTTCTTGTTAATTTATAATTTAGTGATTTAGAGTTTGTTCTTTCCAGCTTCATTGCTTCATCTGCTGCAGCTGAGAAACTCCATCCGTGTGCATGGTTAACTAAATGATCTCTGGAGCTTTCTTCAGCCAGAGAAAATGCCCCATGGCAGAAATCTGGAAAGCTAGTGATTAAATATTTGTGTTGTATTTTCAGAAAAGATACAGTGCAAAAATGTTGCCCACTGGAGTGACAGGATGGAGTTCACATCTGGCTTGTGCACAAGAAATGATACACAGCAGTTGCTTGGGGTTGATTGCAGTGTAAAGCAGCACATAAAGATACCTTTGCGTGTGGCATTTCCTGCCTAGCTGGAGCCAAATGATGGGATACCTGCTGCTGGGAGGTGCTGGGCCTGTTTGAGCCTCTTTATTTCCTCTTCCTGCAGCAGTTCTGTCACCAGTTTCCAGTGGAGGGTTAGGGGGAAGGAGCTCATCCTTACCCGTAGCCGACAGTGCAATAAGTGGTTACTCTTTGCTTGGTAGCTTCTTGTCTTTTTTAGTGTGAGAAAACATGCACTATTTTGAGACTAATCTCATTTTGGATTATTATTTCTTTCATTTTCCTCTTTCTCTTCTCTTCCTTCCTTGTCATCTGTGTCTTTGTACCTTTTTCCTTTTCTCACTTCATCTCCTGCTGCTCCTCTGCACAGACTGACAGCTTTGTTTCAGACACCTTTGCTCTGCTGTGCCTAAAATAAGCAATGATCTAGTTTTACAACTGCACTTAAACTGTGTTAGGCTTAGGGCTCTGAGTTCTTCATCCTTACCAGTAACTGTGTTGGTTTGGGTTGTGTGAGCCTCCAGACTGCAGATGTGAGGGTTTGGAGCAGAACTCCTGCTCTGTCCAAGGAGTGTCCCAGTGGGAGGGAGCAGGGTCATTCGGCTGGGGATGTGTCCATGTGGGTCATGTTTTGTGCAGAGGGTCTGGTTCTGTCGTACAGCCCTGACAAGCTGTGCTTTTGGAAAGAGCTGGGGCCTGCACTCGCAGAGCTCTCCTCAGCAATGCCACTGTGTTGATAGCTCACTCCATTTCAGTGAATATATACAGGTTTGTATAAGATGAGTGACTTAGAAGAAAGAAAATTATTATTGAAGAATGTATTTTTGTCCCAGAAATACAAACCTCAGTGTCAGCATGTGAGTGTTTGCAGGTGTTGAACCCTTTGAGCTGCAATGCGTGTCACTTTTGTATGTCAGTGTTTCCAAATTATTAACAAAACCCAAGTTCAGTCTTCAGTTACCCCTCTGTGATAACTACAAAAATTGAAGCAAAGCTTCAGTTTCCAAACATTTTATTTTTTATTTTCAATTACTACTTCAGTAAGAATTGTAACCGTCAGCAGGTGCAGCTCATTTTCTTTGTAATATTCAATAGAATATTCAATACATTTTTAACGCTGCGGTTTGCAGTAAGATCTTGATGATTATACTTTTGAAACTTAAGAATTGCATTAATGTATGAGACTTATGATTATCATTTTCCTAACACTATTAGGGAAAAATTACTCCCAGGATTCTTTCCCCTGCCTAGTGATGGTATATTGCAGTAATTAAGATAATGTATTTTTTTTATCAGCACTTTTTTGGTCTGATTTGTTCTATCCTACTTGTGGCTGATGGCAGATACAACAGATTAAATTTAATAAATTAATTCTGAGATTTCCTTCTGATTAATTAGTAAAGTTGTCTAGCATCACTTAAGTTGAAAGTAACCTCTGCAAACAGAACTGCTGATGAGATCCATATGAACCTTAATGAATATCACTGTGGAAAACAACACTGTTTAAAGCATCACTTTCCAAAGTTTTGCTTTTTCTATTTGGACAAAGTATAGTGATTTATTTTGTACTGTGATTATATTGTGTATAGTGATTTATTTTGTGGTACTGTGTAGCTTTTTTATTAAATTACCTTTAATAAGCAGGTTGCCTCTCTGTTTTGTCAGCTTTTATGTGTGTGTCTGATGGCTTTCACCTACAGGAAATTTTTCTATCACTTTTTGTTCAAAAGGAAGCTTGGTGAGCTGTTGAGTAGGTGTTTTGAAAGCATCTTTACTGACAGTCTCCAGTTATCCCAGGCATCCCAAGATGCTGTCCTCTTATAAAAACGCACATTTAATCAGCTGCTGCTTTCCTTCTGTGTCTGATAAATGGATACTGTATTTTCCCCTGGCAGAAGAATGTTAGGGATGATTAACAACCTGTCACAGATCTGCATCCAGTTATGGAATGTGGTAGGTGCTGGACCAGTATGCAATGGCCTTCCTCCACTTATGGCCTTGACATAGGATTTCTTGAGTTAAGTATCTGCCTTGAAAGGAGATGGTATTTCTGGGCCCCAGTTGTTAAAATGCAAAGGGGAAAATCTTCCTTTCTGGTGAGTTGATTTTGGAGTAGTCTCTTATGCTTGTAGCCTGACATTTTATGATCTTACCTGAGGTACAAGATGGTAGATGGGGAGTCAGCTTGATATAAGATAAGGGACCTACTTGTCCAAGCAGTGATTGTTTTTAGGCAACAGAAGGGTTAAGTGTGGTTGTAGCTGGGAGCTGGAGTTCATGTGAGGTGTCCTGCTGGTAGCTAAGCAATGAGCTTTCCTAAACTGTTGCAGGAGTGACCTGTGACTAATCCCTAGATAAATCAGTTCATAGTGCTGGCTCATCTTTGTGCTCCTCTGGAGTGCAATCTGTCATGGGTTTGTCGCCTGTGCTGACCTCACCTTTCTTCATTTGTATGTGTTGGGAGACATTACTGACAATTCATTATCTTTTCTCCTTTTGATATTTTTACAGTCAAGAGCTGTGTTTCCTGGATGTAATTATAATAGCAAGTGGTGCATTTTGTTAATAAAAAAAAAAAGTACATCTTCTTATTATGAGAGTGTTGCAGAATATATTTACCAAGCTGTTGTTGAAGAAAAACAAATATTCATAAGAACTTGAGCTGTTTTGGAGTGGTTGAGTTTGCAGCTGGAACAGACTCATGAGAATTCATGTTGTGAATAATATTGTTTCATCTTTGCATTGCATGTTTGATAAGCAGATGCCAAAGTTCTTTACAGAAGAGATCAGTATCATTACTTCCATTTTATAAGTTGAAGCAGACATGGGAGTTGGGAGGGCAGCTTTGGTGAGTTTACCAAGGTGGCAAAAGGACTGAGCCCCTGAACCAGAACTCCTGGTCCTGTGTCTGGTGACGCGATGACACCAGCTTGACAATAAAATAGGTGAAAATAGAGTGATATTGGAGTTCAATTCAGTGCTTCCAATGTACAAAAATGATCAAATGAGCTGCATTTTTCACCCCTCTTTTCCTGCAGCATTAGGAGTCTCCATGCCATGTAACCTCTATTCATAATAACATTTGCTTTCACTGAAGGTTTCATGTGTTCCAGGCACTTTTCAAGCCTTACCAAAGTCTGTCTCCTCTAATACTGGAATCTCAATTTCTGCTTGTGTAGAAGACAAGGCAGAGGTGGTGTGCTGTAGCCAGGCCTCGATCAGTCCAGAGCTGGTCCCAGGGACTGAGGTCCCTAGCCCTGTGCTCAGAACATCCTCTTTTCTCCAGCAGCTAAAGATGTCAATGAGAAATGCTGTTAGGCTTAAAAAAAAACCAAACAAGTTAAACTGGAAATATATTTAGAAGTGAGATTAAAGAACATGGTTTATTGGACTGATGTTTCATGCTTATTAAAAGTGAATGCTTTTACAAAGAATTAATTTACTGCTTGGTCAGGAGTGATTGTTATGACTCAAGGTTGCAGCTGAAGAATTCTCTGAATTGTTAATGTGTGGCATCTGTGAAGACTGGGATGTGTCAGGCCAGAGCATGTTAGATCCAGATAGTCAGAATAAACCAATGCATAGAGCCTGTGAAGGTGGAACAGACACAGAAATCTGGCTGCTGTTTTGTGCTTGCTTCTGGGGCCAAGCCCTTGTTACTCACTTTTTCTTTTGTGTTCTTTTGCTGTTTGCCCATCAAGTCGCTACAGGATGGTTCAGAGCATTCAGTCTCTGATGATCATCCTTGGTGCTTACATAGCACTTTGCACATTCTGGGTGTTTTACAGACCTTACCTTATTAATCCACACACCTGCCCTTGGAGGGTGGAAAAAATAAATTATCTATGTCAGACTGCACCTTTTGGGATGTGCCAATACGGTGAATTTGGAGGCTCTGGCACTGGGAGCGCTGCAGTGACGTGGCTCTGCAGGGAAAGAGGGGCTGTGCCTGCTGTGCAAACAGCACTGCAAGAAGAAAACTTGGAAAATGAAGGGTAGGGGTAGTAGGGGTGAAGGTAGAGCACTTATCAGGTCTGCCTGGTTGCAGAGAAGGTGACCTCCCAGGGAGAGCAGCTCAGCAGCTGCAGAGAAAATGGCAAGGTGGGCTTGGAAGCTGTTGGAAAGTAAGAGGACAAAGCTGGGGAACTTTGCCATTTTAAGGAGGCCACTAGCCAAATCCAGAAACAGGGGATAAGAGAATTTATTTAAGGCTGTGAAGAACTTTGTGATTAAAATAGTTTATTCGGAAGGTTGATGAAGGGCAAGATGTTGCCTCCTGCCCTCAGTGTGAGAGGTGCCGGGAAGGCAGCCCAGAGCTGGCTGCTGCTGCTCTCCATCAGTCCAAGAGCATTAAAAAACTGCTGAATGAATTCTTCTTTGTTTATTTATTTATTTATTGAACAGTTAAATTACTTCTGTTTGAAAAGCAAATCCTGGGTTTGTAGAGTTGCCAGGTTTTATAATGGCTTCTAGCAGATGCTGCATGCCCTGGGCTGAGTTTCAAAGGCCTTTGCACTGAGGGAGTGCAGCTGAGCATGCACAGCCTTGTTTGCTGCCACACAACACTGCCCTTAGGCAAAGGTGAAGCTAAATATATTGCACTGACTCGTGTTAAACCTCCCAGCACTGGTGGGTTTTACAGCTGCCTTTTATTTTAAGATAAGTGGAGAAGCAATTTTGGTCGTCTAGAAAAACAACTGTAGCAGTGGGAGCATCACGGAAAAGTGGAGCACAGCTGCCCAAAAAATAAACCTGGGACTTACTGTGGCAGGGGACTGGGAGGGCAGGTCTTGAGGAGAGCACAGACTGGTGAGTCTGCAAGAAAAAGCTAAAGCCTTAGATCACTCGAAAACCACATTTTGTGCTGAAAAGAGTAGCCAGGAAAAAAAAAATGTGGCTATGTTTTGTTTTCAAGTTTACAATCATTGGTAATTTTAGGAAACACTATTTATTTCAGCATTTATTGAAATCAGACATATTTAGTGGGCCTTCAGATGAGTTGTGCAAAACCTTATTCATCTTATACCATGATTTTGTCTTTCTGGTGCTTTATTCTTCTGCCTGTATTTGTCAGCTGTGCATCCTCTTTCCTGCCTTGGGAGATGCCAGTCCCCTGGAGACAGGGCTCCCTTTGGGCTACTGGGGCTGGCCACCTGTGACTGGGAAGGCTCTTCCTAAATTTCTTAATGAGTTAATCAAGATGCTTTCTGTGAAGCTTACAAAACATTCAATACTGCAGAGAGCTCTTGGCTGTATATTGATACCTGATGAAATCTGCTGATTTTCACAAGAAAGGAGTTCAAAATTTTTTCTGTGGGTAATTATTCCAAGACTGAATGAGCTGTTTGGAATATGTGGAGTATTAGATGCATTTTTCTGTTCTTTGATTCTGTGATTTCTCTAACAACAGTACTTCTAAGTTATTTGGGAACGTCAGTAGAGCAGTTACAGTGATATTTAGCACTTTTGTGCTGATTTATTTTAAATACATCGTGTAAACTTAATTTATTTTGGCTTTGTTACCAGTGCCTCATGGTGAGGGAAATGATCACTATTAAACTGATTTGTTCAGTCATGCTGTCAAAGATCTGTGAATGCTCTGACTGTGGATCCTGCAGGTTATTTTGGTCACCTGCTGTCACAAATACGCAATGAGGATGCTTGGAGATTGTTTGCTTTGGTCAGAGTTTTGTTTATACTGCTGGAGACATTAAATCGTGTCAGCTACACATATGTATGTGTATCCTTGAGAGGTTTGGAAATCTGCTTTAAGGTGTAAAATATGAAACATAGCTTAAACTAAGTTTTTGTTGGTCCTTAGTTAATCCTATGTCTCTGAGAAGCTGCAGCTGATGAAAGAACAGCAAGATTTCAAACCTGCCAGCATTTCAGAATGACCCCTATCTGACCTTTCAGCAGGATCATTAGTTTTTAAGTTATTTTTTGGGGTTGGATTTCCTGCTGCCGTAATTCAGCTGTAGGATGGCAGAGCACTGAGTTCCTTTTCTGTCTTTGATGGGCATGACGCACACTGATGTTAGTGGTAGTTCTGTGTGTGTGCTGAGAACAGGATCTCTCCCAAATGTTCCCTGAGTCACAGGTTCCTTCCCTGGGAATTTATGTCAGGTACTTTGATCATTGAAAATTCACTTTTTTTGAAAATGAAAAGCAATTTCAGGCTTACAAGTCTATGTTATCACCATAGAACTGCAGTAGAATAGCAGTAGTGAGATAAAGAAGACCAAACTGTCATTGCTAGATTAAATAAAAGCTATTTATTGTGTATTTGCATTGAAGCAGTAGGGGATTTTAGTTTTTGAAGATCACAGGATCAGGTCTTTAGCAACAGTCTGTGCTGTTTTGAGTTAAATAAAAATAAAATGGTCATATGCAATGGGATTGATGCCCTTACCCATAACCTAAACCTCTTATTCCAAAAGAAAAGAATAAAGCAGTAGCAACTCCACAAGGGAAAAGAAAAAAAGAAAAGCCAGGAGATTTAATTAATTAACCTTTTAGCATGGGGGCAGTGAGGGAGGAAGATGTCCTGGAGGTGGTGGCCTTCAAACAACCCTGAAAGGAAGCTTCCTTAAAAACATCAGCACCTTGGCAATGTCCTCAAGGTTAACAAACATAGACGATTTAGGATCAAAGGCAAAGTAAGGACTAATGTTCTTCCCATCAAATTGCACTGTTATTTGCTTTCTTCATTATATATTAAGGGTATGGCACTCTGATCTTTTCTGCCAATCTCATCTGTGCTATGACATGGAGACAATTCAACTTTGAAGTAGCTCATCACAGGCAGGCATTTCAAAGTTCTTATCAGAATCTTTTCAAATCAGCTGTTAATGATACAGTTTATCTAGGGAGAGATGCTGGTAGCTTGGATATGAATGGATTGATAGGAGTATTGAGGTTGTTGTCAATAATTTCAGTATTCCTTTTGTTGTCAGTAATTCTGTATTCCTTTTGTTTGTTTTCCCAAGTTGATGTTTGTGTGGGGCGTGTGCTTATATACATTTATTTAACATTATTTGCTGTGGAGTCATGAGTCTGAAAGCCAAGATCAAGTGATACATCCGGATGCATCAGTCATAGGAGGCAAAAAAATGCACAAAAAAAGTGTTGTGCTTTGATGATTCAATCAAATAGCTTTGGGCTTCTTTAATCCTCTCTGAAATGCTTATTGATAGAGAGGTTTTTAACTTTTAGTGTTCCTGCTTCAGAGAGATATTTTCAGTTGGTACAGAGGAAGAAGGTAAACAAAGATATCTGTAAGGATTTTTCAGTCTGTATGTCTTGATTATCCTGATCTGTTTGGACAGTTTGCTGTGGAAGTGTGGCTTTGATGCTGTAAGCTGTTTTGGTTTTTGTGGGAAGCAGCTTAAGTGGATGCAGTGATCTTGAATGGAAATTGTTTTAAAATCGACAACTCTGCCTTTAATATTAGCAACTTTGATGTTTCAATTCTTGCACGGATTTTTCTTTTGCCTCAGTTTTTCCATTGGTCAACTGAAACCATTACAAGCTGTCCTGGAAAATGACAGCTGTCAGTGATGGGTCAGTGTTATTGCAGCACTCTGTACAAATTGGAGGTGCCCAGTGAAAGTCTTGCTCTTGCTTCCAATATATCTGACAGCTGTGACCTCGTGAGAGTAGCAGTTCCTCCACACTGAGCTCTTCCAAAAGCATCTACCATACATTTTTATAAAATACAAAATTTAAAGTAGCCAGTGCTATAAAAAGCATTGCAGTAGGATAGATGCACATCCTCAGCAAAGGGTTTTTCACCTCTTGAGAGCAAGGTGATGTTTTTAAAACCACTTGCTGGTTTCTCGTGCATTGGCATTTCATTCATATTCTGCAAAACCCTTTTTTGTATGTAAGGTATCTCAAGACAATTTGCAGTGCTCTGTGTTCCTCAATGCTGAACCTTCTTTGACCAGAAGCTATCTTCAGTGTTAAATTTTACAATATTTATTTGAAGCATAAGAAGCCTCTGTTGCTATGTAGGCTGTAATCTCAAGCTTCCAGGAACTAGGTAAGACTATATTTTTTCAGTTTTGGCACTCTGACAGTGAATTTCCTTATAAACATACTGTCTGTCAGCAGAATTTAGTAGATAAAGTAAAATTGACTTTAAAAATTACCAGCCTATGCAGAAATCTGGTTCTGCATTATTTTTTGTGATAGAAAACACTTTAAATTGTTAGTTAGGTATTCCATGGCATGTACTCATTCTTGTATTTATCAAGAAGTAGCTTTTACCCTCACATGATTCCCAAAGTATAGGCCTGAGAGAATTCATATAGATTTCTGAACCAAATCTTCTACTACTGCAAGCAATCTCAGCCTATCATTTTACATTTCATCTTGTGGAGTGTCTGGGCCTGTCATCTTAAAATGGCACTTTTAGTGTAGTTTTGTCATTCCTTTATTCTTCTGTTGTTCAGAAACAGCAAAAGCTGAATGTGATCCTGACTAGTGCCTGAACATAACGTGGTGTTTCCATGAGTGGTAAATTGCTCCCAGTCAAACTGTTTCAGGCTTATCTTTTCAAGATAATTTTGCTTAATATTGCATCACAGTGATAAAGTTGTGTGCTAGGATCTGATTGCTATCTGCCTTTGGGGGAGAGGGGGCTCCTCCACCTCTCATCTCCCAGTTTGCTTTTCCTTATTTCTGTTTGCAAAAGCATAATTAAAATGTTCTCTCCATTCAGAAGTAATCTTAATATTAAAATCATCTACTTACATGTTTTATGCAGAGAAAAATCTTCAAGAAGATGAAATATTGCATAAAATGTGGCATCTGGCTGCAAAGAGGTGTCACACACAAAGCTGTTGCCCTACTTACTTGTTTCATTGGCTGAAGGTTTTAATTATAGCTTTTTTTTTCTCACTGGCAACATGCTAAGTACTCAAAATGTCAGGTCAAAGGTCAGGGGCTAATTATTTACCTAAAAATAACTCTAAAGGTGTAGTATATATCTGAGAAATAAATTGGGTGGTAGCACTTTTGTTTTCTGGGGAGTTTTTCCTTTGTTTTGTTTTTTTTTGGTTTTATTTTGTTTTTAATGCTGCATGATTATGAAAATTTCATTTTATGTAAACAGAGGCTATTCTTTAGACCAAGTCATAAAAAATAATTCTCACTACCTTTCATCCATCATCCAAGGGACTTTGATGCTTGTTTACTTGTTATTTTTCTTTTAAATGTGGTGTTTTGTTTCTTTCAAGTTTTATATTGCTCAAGAGCTTTGTGCTGAGCTGGCACAGCTGCCTGGCAGGACCACTCCAGCCTCCTCCAAGATTAAATATCTCACTCTCTCTGGTAGGATGTCCCTAAGCCAAGCCTGCCCTGGGGCTGTGGCAGCAAGAGCTCATCCCCTGCCGCTGTTTGGGTTTGTGTTTGCACTGTCCTTTCTCCTTCAAATGCCCAGTGTGATCTTGAGCGTTTTGTGGTGTTTTCCTTTCTCTCTGCCAAAAAGCACAAAGAAGAATATGCTAGAGGATGGCCACTACAGTGTGTTAAAGCACAACAATGGATTAATGTACTGGTGAAGACAAGAGCGGCGCTGAGCGTGGATGGAGCGCTGGCAAGAGGGCCCTGCTGCAGACAGTGAGGGAGCCCTTTGTTTGTCATGGTGGCTGCTGCAGACACAGAAAGTCACTGCAGAAGGGACAGCAGCAATGATTTCAGCTCACACAGAGCAAACCCTCTCTTCTCTAGGCCAGTTTATGCAATGTGTGTGTATGTGTATGTACTTACACAGGAGTACAATAATGGATCCCTTATTCCTGGGCACATGAGTGTGGGCTAAGGAGAAGGGTAGACTTCATATCTTAAGGCTTGGAGGAGAAAAGCTCTGGCTAATTAGCAACAGGATTCTTAAGAAGAAATTACTTCAAACTCATTTTTTCATTGCTGTCTTTGTAAGAGTGGAACTCCTGAGCAGAGACTGCAAAACCAGTGTGTATTTTCCATGCTCCCACATGTGTCCTTCAGGAATGAGACACCTTCATTTCCATGCCCTTTCTTGGCAAAAGAGCTTGTTTTTTATTGGCAGTTTTGTCAGAAGTCTGTTTTGTCAGAAGTCTGAGTGAGTTTGTATTCCTTGGTTTTCTAAAAGCTTTTTGTGCTTTAGGAGCTAAAAAATCTTAACCATCAGAGGATCCATTTCATAGATTTGAGCTTCCTCAGTCTTCATATATTTAATGACATTTATTATATTAAACAACAGGTGATCTACAGATGAAAAGCTTGTTATGTTGTTGGCTATCTCCCGTGGTAGGCAGTCCCTGAAATCTGACCAGAAATTTCATGTTTTCAAATGGCAGGGGGTTTTCTTTTCTCTATTTGAAAGACCACAGGAGAAAAAGAGAGAAGGGTGCTAATCCCATGAGGAAATGGTTGGTTTTGACTCACTGTCTGTGGGAGTGGAAGATTGTTTGTTACCGGTTGTCCCATTTAGGTGTGGATTTTAGGTGTTTACTTGAGATTTCTCCTGCATCCTGCTGCTGCTCTGTTTGAGCAGGAGGATCCATATAACTCCTGCAGCTTCCTGAGCCACAGGCTCTCTCCCACACACCTCTGTCTACCATGAGTGAACTCTAGGAGGGAGAATGGGGAAGAAGTCAGAGTGTTTCTTCTTCATTTTTCAGCTGGAAAGCTTAATTGTTACTGCAAGCCATCCCAGGCACACAGACCTCCCTCACAGAGGCTTGGCCACTGTCACATGAGGTCTCATCACAGGGAGGGGTGAGACTTGTGGCCAAGGCTGGCATCTCTGGCACTTGGGGCTGTGTGACCTGGGCTGCACAGTTGGGTTATCAGCTGAACACCTCTGCTTTCCCACGGCTCTCCCACTGAGACTGACAGCTCGGGGTGTGTGACTGGG
Organism: Thryothorus ludovicianus; assembly: GCA_013397245.1. NCBI lineage: Eukaryota > Metazoa > Chordata > Aves > Passeriformes > Certhiidae > Thryothorus > Thryothorus ludovicianus. The sequence goes on along the minus strand of VZTB01013362.1, from coordinate 512,019 downwards.
AGAGCTGTGCTGTAGTCATTCACACCTATTGCATGTGTTACATGGAAGTTGAGAACAGAAAATTAGGTTGCTTTGATCTTCTTAACACTTCGCTATTAGATTAAAAGCAGCGCTCAGCCATTCCAAGTGAATTCTTTTTACCAAAATGTGGAAGATCTGCCTCAACTGGTACCTTAATTTGGTTAGACAAATACTGCCTTGGCTCTCCCAGGAGTGAGTGGTGGAACCGGGGGCTCCTTCCTGTGGCTTTGAGCAGCATGAGAAGAGCTGTGCTCTTATCTGAGAGCTTGGCATTGTTTCTCAAGATAGATAACACCTTGAGAACTGCAGCAGAGTCTGTAAATAGTTGTTAACCAGAACCTGTGCCCACAGATCATTACTGGGCCTAACTCAGCAGTTATTTTGGGGTCTTGTCCAGTTTATAGTGCCCTCATATCTGATGGGACTTAAATGGGATTGGTTTGACAGAATAGGTCAGTTGTGGATGATGTTTGTATGAATGACCACACAAACCAGTCCTCCCTTGGAGAGGACAGTGGTTCCATCCAAGACCACAGAAAACCAGTGGAGCACCAAATTGATTTGATGAGAATGGTGTTTAACTCCAAGGTGGGAGATGGTCACCATTCTTCTAGCAGGTGGGAAGGCCTGGCCAGGCACCCGAGGTGTCTGAGGTACCTCTGGGATTATCACAAGCATCATCCTGGGAGAGAGAGGGGAAGGGAGGAGGAGGAGGAGGGGCTCTCACCTCTGGGACCATGGTGATTAGAGGCCATGCTGAGGGACATGCACACAGTCCTGTTTCCATTGGTATATTGGGATACCCACGGGCTCATAAGCATGACACGTAACACCAATTTGAAACCAGATCAGTAATTTTTGACTGAGGTGGACAGGCCAAGCAGAGAAAAGGAACACATGTAATTTATACATGTTTGATAAATAGCTTCATTATTTCATCAGCAGGGGTTTTTTGTCATTCCAGAAACAGAATCCAGATTTTCTGCCAGGCCTTCAGGCTGCAGAAACCCTAGGTAGTTTTTCCATGCATATGTCTGTGATTTCCCTGCACAGCGTTTCCTGGTGCCATGGGCAGGCATTGGCAGCCCTGCAGGCTGTCACTGTGCTGCCTGCACATGGAGGGGCCTCAAGTGTCATTCACAGCTCCTGTGCAGTAGGGACAGCCTGCTCTGTACCTTGCCTATGCTCTTTGTGTTCCAGCCCCAACTCTGTAAAGCTTTGGGAGAAAGTTTTACTCCTCCTTCCATGTTAATGTGTAAAGTAGCATTCAGCTAGCCCAACTCATAGGAATACTGCAAAATATCTTCTATTTTAACTTCATTTGCTTTGAAAATGTAAAAGCTTTATAAAACACATATGGTTTTTGTTTTAAGTCTCATGCTCTATTAATATTAATTTTTGTTCTATTGTAGCGTGTTCTTTACTCATATAGTTGGGTTTATGCACAGAGTTCTCTTTGAGAGAAAATTGTTTTAGGAGCAAATGTAAATTACTGTTTTTTACAAGAGAAGAAATTTTTTCACAACAAAGGGATTGTGTCCTGAACAACCATGCTTGAATTTTTCAGATTCGGAGTAATTCTGGTATAAGCTGGTGGTTAGAGCAGAGGGACGAAAGGTTTCTGGCTGGCTCTGCTGTTGATTTCTCCCTCTGTAAGATGGCATTCATGATCTTTACTAATGCCCACTGATAATGTGGAGTGCTGTACCTCAGGCTCTGGACAGAAGTAGCTGCAGAAGCATGGAGTGAATAGCAGTAGCAGACCCTTTGCCATAGCCAGGTTCTCTAAAGCAGCTCTGCTGCCTGGCTGGTCTGTCACAGGAGCATCCTGCTGGCTGGCAGCTCAGTGCCTTGTGTCTGCCACCTGCCCTTCCCTTATGCTGCACTGCTGACATTTATGGTGGAGGGGTTGTTGCCAAGCTGGGGACACAGAAAGTGTCCTGGAGAGGACAGCTGGGGGTTAACGTGTGTTTGTGTTTCAGAGATGAGCGAAACCAGTCCATCATTGTCAGTGGGGAGTCTGGGGCTGGAAAGACTGTCTCTGCCAAGTATGCCATGAGGTACTTCGCCACGGTCAGTGGATCTGCCAGCGAAGCCAATGTTGAGGAGAAGGTCTTGGCCTCCAACCCCATCATGGAGGTAAGAGAGCTGCTGCACCAAACCCCATCCTCCAGCTGCAGTTATTACTGGGACAAATGTAAGCATTTAATAGAGAGAGCAAGCCAAACTTCTTAAGAACGTATATAAATATATGTTAAAATTTTGTGTTTAATCCATTTGCAAGGAGTTGCTTTAGGCGTCATGTTTGTGACATTTATGAAAGACTGAGAGAAGATGGGAGGTAATGTTTCAATATAATTAGTGTATTTAACCTGGAGTAATTTTATGTGAATACTACTTTAAGTGTCTTCAGCTTGTAAACTGGTAGTTCCCAGCCCACTGGCCAAATGCAGTCAAAGAAGACTGGTTTTGTGTGTATCCAGAGAGGATAAAACTTGGTGGTCTTACCCATCAAATGTGTACATCACATAGTGGGGGCCAGTAGGTTGTACTCTGAAAGGAAGTAAAGCGAATGTTAAATTTTAGGAAATAAAATTAGAAAAGAGAAACTGAGAAAACAAAGTTGCATGGGATGCACACAGTTCCTTTCAGAGGAAAACGCCACATCAGAAGACATAATTTTGCTATAATTAGCTCAGACTGGTGTTTCAATTTTGGAAATTGTTGTAACAAACTGTAGTCAAGTCCCAAAGCCATTGGTTTTGGAGGGCAGGTGCTGGCAATAGACTTTGAGAGAACATGTACAATTCCTCCTGCTCTGTTCTCTGGGAAGCTCAGGAGACACTAATTCTGATGTCACAGCCAAGCAGAAAAGATTTCTTAGACTTTTCTGATATTTCTCATGTCTTTGCCTACATATGTAGATTCAAGTTGTGGCTGAAGTTAAGGAACTATGTTAAGAAATGATTCATCAGAGAGAGTCTTGGGGGAATTTCTGGAGAGAAGTAACTCTGTCCATAGGCACACACATACTCATGCCTGTGAACAGGCTAGGAAAATGTTTAGAGGCCGCTGATGCCTTGATAGATGTTGGGCATCTCTCTGCAGTGGTGTGAAAGATCATGAGTAGAGTGCACACAGTGAAATGTGAAATGCAAAATGCTGCCATTGTTTTTTTTCTCAGGTATTTTAAAAAATGAACTGTGTTTTATTCCTTCTTTCCTCCTGGCATGAGGAGTTCATGATACTCAAACTATAGCTGCCCCATCACAGTTGTGTGTGTCTGTCACAAGGTAATTGTGCCTGGTTTGTGGTGCTGTGTGGTGTTTGGAAATTTTTTCTGTGGGATAAAACAAGCTGTGCTGTGCTGGGCGGTGACTCCTCCAAATGTCCAGCCATGGGAGGAAGCCAAGGAGGAGAGCCTTGCCTGGAGCTGCAGCTGCCCCAGGGGCAGGGGGCAGTCTGACTGACCCCTGGGTGTGAGCTGACCCCAGAGAGCACCTTGCACTGCTCCAGTGCTTGCAGGCAGTGCCACGTCCCCCCAGGGCCACGCTGCCATCCGTGTGGCTGATGGGGCCGGGGTGCTGAGCCCTGCCCAGCACGGCCATGGGGACAGTGTCCTCACCCTCAGCCTGCCAGTGACAGCTCTGCTGAGAGCCTCTGCAGGACAGGCCTGTGCCTGGTGGTTGCTGGGTGAAATACAAACTCTGCAGGTTTCCCTTCTTTTGTTTGGCCTCAAAGCCCAAAGCAAACATCCTGCTCTCAGTCCTTGGGCCCCACCTCCCAGTCAGCAGCCATCAGCTCACCACTAATTATCTGAATTAATTCCAAAAGCAAGGAAATTTAAATTGAGGATGAAAAGAGCTTCCCATCTGTACCTTGTTTCATTCACTAAAAATCAGTGGTGGTGCTTTATTTTTATTTTCTAGGATGACAGTTTTGTGAACGTGGGTATTTCTAAATATATATTTCAGTTGCTTTAAGGATTATTATAATTGGATGAAAGTTATCCTTTTAACTTCCAACACTTTAAATTAGGTTTAGAGTGAGTGTTGTAAAATTTGATGTTGAGACAGACTCTTATGATAGCATAATTAATGTTTTGAATTCTTCAGTTGATAAATCAGTAAAAACACAAATTAACCCATATATTTTAGGATGAAAATGAGCACTTCATTTTAGAAACTGAAGACTCATAATTTGCTAAGCTAACTGTAATATCTTAGGAGCAGAAGGTCATTTTATTTTTTTCTACTTAGATGACCTAAACATCAGTATTTTATGAGATACCAGCACATTATCTTAGCCTACTAAATACTCAGTAATGTCAAGGGGTAACTGTACATCTCTAGCAACTATTTGACTGCTTTAGTATCAGTGACTATATACAGTTTTCCTCTTGCAAATGTAGAAATCGATTAGTCTTAAAACACATCTTTATATTATATGTAATTTCCTGCCCCTCATTCTTGGTTACTCTCTATAGCTATGCAAATAGTACAGCTTTGTGTGTGTTCAGGAAAGCAATCTGATAATCCCAAAGACTTTGTTTTTATCAGTAATACCTTTCAAAGGAATAATTGGTTTCTGAAATATTGTAGTATTACATTGCTACCACCAGCACCAACGCAGTGTATCACAGTAGCAATAATTTTTTCTTTCAAAAAGACACAAGAGTGCAGTTAGAGTACATTCAATGTGAATGAATTTGGTGTTTCTTAGAACTGCAGATGCAGTTTGTTCCTGGATCCTTTGCAGCAGCTGTCCATCTGATGCCCACTTTGACATCTGCTCTGCTGGGTGTGCGTGCTGCTGCTGCTCTCGTGGGCTTTGACAGTCTAATCCCACTTCTGAGGCTGCACCAGCTGGCACTGACCCATTCACTGGCCTTCTGCTTGCAGATTTGGGATACTCAGCAGTGCTGCTTGCTCTCATTTGCTTTTCTCAAGTTTATTTCAGTGCAGAGTTCCAGTGGCTGGCTGTGTGGGCTGGGAAGGTTGGACACAGATACAGTGGTGCTCCTAGGGCTTAGTAACACACACACAGTGCTGTGTGATGAGAGCAGTGTGCTGCATCTGTTACTCCAAATACCATTCCTTTGATACAGACATACCTTTAGGAATTTTCTGGAAAGTGAATTGCTGTACAATGTCTAAAATATGGTCTGATTGAGAAGAGAAAATGCTTTTTTTTTGAAGTTCAGTGTGTTGTGGTTTGCATGCCTTGAGTTCTGATGTATCCAGCTGGTACCTGTTGTGGGGTGAACCCTGATGCTGATGAGGTAAGGCAGAATTGCACCATGTAGGATCCACAGTAATTATTTGCCCTGGGCATCCCAGGAAATGCACAAAGTGTTGTTTGTTGAGTGTGAAGCTGTTTTGAATTAATCTGAGAAAGTCCAGCACGATGCAGGGCAGCATCGAGGGCAGTCTCTGGGTCAGTAACCAAGCTGTGGAAGGGCTTCAGTTTCAGACAGATGACACCAGTCTGTGCACAGTAATTTTTAGATTATGCTTAGGCACACAGTAAATATTTTTAAATTTTATGTTTGCAGAAATAGTTTGGAAATGTGGTGATTAGAGAGTAATAGTAATGATAAACTGTTAGCCAGGCAGAGCAGAGTGGGCTATGGGTTTATAATAGGTAGACTTTCAAAAGTTGCAGGTACTACAGATGTATACACTTACACATATAAATATATCCAGGTGAAATAATTTTTGCAGTTTTACTAAGTCCTTAAAAGAAATCTGTGTGTATGTGAGCTTTCTGTTAGACTCTTTATTTCCTTTTGAAAGACTTCAAAGAACAATAAAGGATTTTTGGCTGTAAAATTAGACTATGTGGAAGTGAAGTAATTGCTAGGAATATCAGCTCCCAGTCTTACATTAATGAAATAACTGTATTTTGATGTAACTTGTTGACCAGGCAGAGACCCTTCTTCAATACATTTTTGATTATTTTTAAACCAGGACACTATTAATGTTGTTAAGAGTTTATGAGCCATGTAGATGATTAAATAGATGTGATAATTTCTACAAGCTGTTTAACCTTTACAATATTCCCTTTTTTTTAGTCTATTGGAAATGCCAAAACTACCAGGAATGACAACAGCAGTCGCTTTGGTAAATACATTGAAATTGGTTTTGATAAGAGGTATCGAATCATTGGTGCTAACATGAGAACTTACCTCTTGGAAAAATCAAGAGTGGTGTTTCAGGTAATACTGATGTAATCTCTTCATTTTGTTGTGTCATACTTGAACCAATCCACTGCCCACACTTCCTCTCCATCTTTGCCTGCCTTATAGTCTAGAGCTCAGTAAAAATGGACTTGTCCTTGACTGGCTGCCTAAAGATAGAAAAATAATAATTACAGTTTGTACCATGTGGGGATGTTACATGAAGAGCTGTTGTATATTTTAAAAGTAAGAGAATTATAACACATGGTTTAGCTGGAAGAGAGTATTTTTCATTTCTTTTTGGTTTGAAGGTATGGAATTTAGAGTACTTAAGTTCAGAATTACGGTGTTGGTCGTGAGTCATCACCTTTTGAGCTGTGTTTGTCCTTCATTTTAAAATTCAAGCTTTGCCTTGGCAAGAAAGATACTCCTCTTACCAGCTTACTGTAAATGCTGAGGCAAATAGTGTTAGCTATTTTTGGAGAATGAAACACTTCTGAGTACGATCACTTCACTCACCTACAGAATCCCGATCTATAATGAATAGTAATCTACAGTTTCAAAAGGTGAATTTTTATTTTTTTAATGAAAATGTCTGCATCCTTCTTGCTGTTGAAAATGGATTAAATTAACCAAGAAGGAAGAGGTAGAAGCTGATTTATCTTCCTTTTTTCTGTGTGGCTTCTGTGCTCTTTGTATAATGCTTTCTCTAGCAATATATTTAGTTATTCATTTCCGCTCGTGGTTGTTTCTGCCACTTGTTAAGTGGTGAAAAATAACAAATTCCTTTCTTTTTAAAGGCAGAAGAGGAGAGAAATTACCACATCTTTTACCAGCTTTGTGCCTCTGCAGCATTGCCCGAGTTTAAAACTCTACGATTAGGTATGACATTCACATTTGTTGTGTTGTGTGATTGTAGGGACAAAGCAGCACCTCCAAGCTTTTTGAGCCAAAGACCCAAATAAATGGTTGCTGTCTTTTAAAGTCTAAACTGTTAAACCTTCAAGTACTAAAATGTATTGAGAATAACTAGAATGATAGACCCTGGACTTTGCAGTTTTCTGATAAAACATTTGTTTATTTAGCAGACTCTAATACATAATCAGTAGGACTTACTATGTCCTGGAGCGTGAAATCCTTTTCTCTTAGTTCTTTCAAACCTTTTTCCATTGTTCCAGCCACTAGAGAATTTTACTTTTTCTGATATAAGCATCCAAAAAGCTTATTTTGCATCTGCATACTTCTACTTGGGCTGCTAGCAACAATACCTTTACAATCTCTGCTAACCTGGTGATCAAAAAGCAGATGAGGGAATTTTTTCTTTTATCAAATTAAAATGTTGATGGAAGAAAGGTTTCGTATTTGACAGGAGTTGGTGCTTTGTAAAAGAAGAGCATGATGATGACCTTAGACAATCACATCATCATTTTAACAATTCAGTATTAATTGCAGTGCTTCCTGTATATTTTAAAAAGTCGATTTTATAGTAGGAAAACTGCACAGCCTGTGCTGGTTTCTGAAATACCATTCTGATTTTAGAGTGTTTCTCTGCTCTTCTGCACCACCCTGGCACATTTAGGATTCACATCTGCTAACAGAGGAAAGAAAGGAACTGATGTAATTATAACTGAGGAAGCCATTTAGCAGACTTCTCTTTCAGCATTCTTGGAACCTTAGCTGATCAGAAGAAAAGGAGTCTGTTAGTGCAGCTGGAAGCATGGCCAGTGAAACCATAGGAATTCACACAGGAGAGCTGCTGGTCTCCCAGTGGAGCCCAGTCCTGTTCCCAGGGCAGTATGAAGCTCTCTCTTCTGCAGCCTCGACCTCTCAGCCTGAATGGATCACAGTTACTCATAAGGCTGAGCCAGGCCATAAATTAGAAAAGAGAAGAAAATGGGCAAAATATAATATCCTGAGGTAGTAATAGCATAATAATATCTGTCACATAATTCCAAAGTGCTGCTGCTCTCAACTCTGCGGCTACTGCGTAGGTGGTTGGCTCAGGCTTGGAGAGCAACTGCTTCCAAAATGATTATTCCACAATTGTGGAAGTCAGAACCAAGGTTAGGCAGAGAATATGCCTGAGGACCTACTGTGGAAGCCAGATAGCTTAAAAAATACTTACTTGCACAGTTAAATCTTGAAAAAAATGATCTTTAGAATAAGTGTGTTTTCTGAGCCAGAAGGTGAAAATATACATATGTCAGATTGTGGATTCTGCCAAGAGCAACTTAATCATGGTACAGCTTTACAGATGTGCTGTGAATTTCTGCATCAATGTGTGTAAAATGTATATTTTTTATTATTACAGGGAATGCAAATTACTTTCACTATACAAAGCAAGGTGGAAGCCCTGTGATTGATGGTGTTGATGATGCTAAGGAAATGATGAACACCAGGCAGGCCTGCACTTTGCTAGGTAATTGGTAAATCACAGTCAGATACTAAATTTGACACAAGTGTTTTCTGTATTATTTGTGTACATTTTTTCATACTCTATTGTGTTTAAAACCAGGAGAGTTTGATAAACTTTGGGACTGAGATACTTGTATTGCATGAAGAAGGTATTTAAATTGTAGTAGAATTATAAATCTAAGTGGAGCTCATATTATGTGAATGCAAATGGTGGATTCCCTTGGTGTAACATATACAGTGCTGGAGGTCACTGACAGAGCACTTTGAAACAGCAAATTAAATGATTCATTTTAATGGATTTTTTTTTTATCTGGTTGTAAAATGTTTTTGATAGAAGTGGAGCCAATTAGTACTGTCAAATGTCAGTCACACACAGCAGTCACTGTTTTTCTCTCCTTAATACATTTTTTTGTCAACTGCAGCTCTCTCTATTCAACACATTTTACTCATCCTTTTCCAGGGATTAGTGATTCCTACCAGATGGGGATTTTTCGAATCCTTGCTGGCATCCTTCACTTGGGCAACGTGGAGTTTGCATCTCGGGATTCTGACAGCTGCACTGTTCCTGTGAGTAACAGATGAGCTGAAGGGCATGGCTTGCACTCTGACAGGTCTGCCTTCTGCTTGTTTGCAGGGACCTTTTCTGAAAAAGAGGAAAATGGAAATGGGTTTATTTCTAATTTGCTAACATTTTCACAGTTTTTTGCAGATAGGTTCAAGTCTTCTCAGTTTAGAAGCTTTAGACAGTGCTCTCTGCATTACAACATTGATATACAATTATAACTGTAATTGTTCTGTCCTAGAAAAGTCTAGTAGGCAGGCTAGCTTTGAAGTCCTGAGCAGGTGACTAGATCTTTATATTCCTACATGAATATCTTCCCTGTACAGAGTAAATGCTTTGCCATATGGGATTTTTTTTTGACATGAAGTGCCAGAATGCCCTAAATAGTTGCAGAATAAATGCCTTGCAAAGTCCTCTGGGACGTTTAGACATGAGCATAGGATATACAGATATGATTTGTGTGACTCATCTGTCATGGTTTTATCAGTTCTTTTTTTGCCTTGGAGATCAGCAACAAGGACTGCATAGTCTGATCTTGAAAACTCTCCTCCATTGGTGAGGGCCCATATTCTGGAGATGAGAAACAAAACAGTTCTGGCTGATCTCTTCTTCTTTGCATTCAGAGCGACCATTTCTCCTTCTGCCTCTCTTTGAGTGTCTACTGCTAGCCTGCACAGCCTTCCTCTTTTTCTCTCTTGCAATAGTAGCCACCCTAGCAGAGGTTTTTTTTTCCTTTTCTCACTGTCAGTCCCTTTCTCAAGAATCTGCAGTGGCAGTTTCTGGAGCTGAGACAGCAGGTCCTTCATGGGGCCAGAGGTGATTGCTGTTCCTGCCCTGGCACCACCTGCCTGTGGGATCTAATAGCTGCTTTGAAACCACAGCAATAGTCTGGCTCCTTGGTATCAGATAAAGGTTTTCACTGCAAAGAAAGCTCATTTAGTGATAGCAGGTAGAAAGCTGATGTGCCCCAGGACATGAGGAGCTTGCCAATGTTGTGATGAGCATCCCCAGTCCCTGAATCCCACTGACTGAGCTGGTAAAAAGCTGCAGGTTCCTGTGCAACCCTGTCCTGGCCTGACAACACCTGGCAGGCAGTGGTGAGTGCCTGCTCAGGGGCACCATTACCTGGGCTGTGCTGCTCTCTGGCAGTGGCCTTGTCACCACAGAGCTCTGTGCCATGCAGACTGCTCTGCTGGGAGCACTGCTGTGATGGAACCATGGTGCTGCAGGGTGCTCAGCAAAGGGCTCCCTATGCTGCTGTGACAATGAATCAGTTTGTTTAATGTCAGCTTGAGCAACCTAATGTGACACTCTTCTGTGCAGTGTTCATAATTATTTTTGCTTTATTATTGTCTTCCAAACCAGTAAAACATGCCCAGTTAATTGGATTTTGGAGGTGTAGCTGCATGGGGCTTGTATGCTGTAAGAACTAGAAAAAGCCCCAGAGAAGTCACAAGGATGTGGAAATATTTAAAGCTGATGTACCCTGAAGCTGTAGGACATGTGGTAACACTCTTCTGCCATCTGTCCTTGTCAAGACAGTGCTTGTCAGTGTGCTGCTGAGCCACCAGGTGCAATGGGAGCATGATGAGGAAGTCATGTTAGGGGAGCTCCTGAGGAGGAAAGACCTGTCTGTCATCCTTGATTTCCAGTGATCAGTTTGCATATTAGTCACAAAGTGTAGTATCTTACTGAGTGGTCTTTATCTTTACTGCACTAGTCTTTATGCAGAAATCTTATATACTTATTTGTATCTTGTATCTCAATGTACAAGCCTTGCTGGCTTGTTAAACAAAGCTCAGTTTTTTTCTTCTTGTACCCTGCAATTTGAGAGCTAGAGAACATAATTGATGTGCTGCAATCTCTTAGTGTTTGTCTCCAGAATTCACTGAGAAAATACTTTTTTAAGTACTGAGACTGGAGCACTGAAGCCCTTCCACGCTCATTTCTTGGCTGGGGCTGCATTGCCTCATTGCCCATCACTGCCTGCCCTGCCATGGCTGTATGTGAGCAGTCAGGACCCCCAGTCAGGAGCTGCTGTCCTTTTGGCCTGAGACAGTTGTAAGAATTCAAAATACCAAGTCCACCCCAGCAAAGCCAGATGATTCATTTTTCTGACGGTTGCAGGATCTCTGTGTGAAGCATTTTGGTGAGCACAAGTATAGTAACATAAATGCCTTTGAGGAAGCTTATTCACTAATTCACTTCAGCAATGTGGATATGCTAAGTGGGTAGGAAACTTGCTACGTTTTGAAGGAGGAAGAGCTGAGGAAGCTGCTGTTGCTGCTTGTGGTAGGATCACTGCAGGCAGGCAGTCCTGTTTGTATGACTGTATGTTTGCTGTGGGTAATACTGTTTCAATATCTAACGAGCCTGTTTTTATATCAGCCCAAGCATGAGCCCCTCACCATTTTCTGTGACCTCATGGGTGTGGAGTATGAGGAGATGGCCCACTGGCTTTGCCATAGGAAGCTCGCCACTGCCACGGAAACCTACATCAAGCCAATTTCCAAACTTCACGCCATCAATGCCAGAGATGCACTTGCCAAACATATCTATGCTAATCTCTTCAACTGGATTGTAGATCATGTGAACAAAGCCCTTCATGCTACTGTGAAACAGCATTCTTTCATTGGGGTGTTGGACATCTATGGGTGAGTTTTTGTCAGAGATATGACATTCTTATGTAATTATCTGACTGCAAAGCATCCTTGTTTTTATCATCTAGCACTGCATGGATTACACAAAAAAAGCCCAAACCTTAGCAGCTGCTTATTCCAGCTGAAGGAAGTAGGTGTTTAGTTTTGACACACTAAGATCTTTGTCATGACTTTGACATTTATAGTGGGATTTCAGATTTTTCCTGTTGGTAGTTCGTTTATCTGTTGTGTTTTGCAAAGCCACAAGGTAATTTTCATGTCGGGTTCCTCCAAGGTGGCACTTACTGAAAGGACAAAGATAACTCATGTGCTCTCCAAGAACATCAGTCCTTTCCCTGATTTCCTCATCCCTGCCTAGGGAGAGAACATCACTAAACTGCCTATGTAGTGCAATTTGCCATTTCCCTGTGTGTTTTCTTGCTTGACTGGTGTTATTTGTCCCTGAAACAATTCAGTGAATTTAACTGGAGGGAGGGAATTTAAAATTTTGGGGTAATTTTATCTTTTTTTTTTCAGTACACTAGTAATTTTGAGTATATGCATATTTTAGATTTGAAACATTCGAAATCAACAGCTTTGAACAGTTCTGTATCAACTATGCCAATGAAAAACTGCAGCAGCAGTTCAATATGGTAAGTAGGAAATGACTGGCATTTCCTCTTCCCTTTCCCCTCATCCAAGTCCATTCTGCTAATTGGGTCCCCAGTGGTTAGGATGAATTCCTTCAGTCTATTAAGCACCTGTCCTGGCCGTGGGCTTTGAGGGATGAGGAAAGATCGACTATCTCCTAGAAATAGATTTTATGACTAACTGCTGCTCTGGGACTCTTTGAAATTCTGATCACAGTAACAATTATAAGGCAGAAGAAGTGCTTGGCAATTAAGACCCTGAGATTGCCTGTCAGTGAGAGCACTGTGTGGATGCAGTTGGAGTTAGTGGTGTCTCCATAACCTGCGAGAGGCCCTGGATGGGCAGAGGAGAGCACGGCTTCGCTGCTGGGGATTTGCCGCCCGCGCTTCCTCCCCGGTGTTATTTTTTTGAGGCTTTTCAGCTGCATCCTGAAGCTGATGAATGACGTGTGGCAGAAGGCGGCTCTTCCCCCTCCTCCAGAGAGATCATGATTCTCTCCTCAGCCTTAGTGACGTTTGCAATTACATATCTTACCTGCATAATGATGAGGCAAGTTATTTCTGCCAGGTCTGTTGCTAGGCTGTGCTGCGGCACCGGGCTCGCTCTGATCTCGTTATGATCCTGCCTCTGTGGCACTGTGTGCTCACAGGACCAGATCCCCAGTGCTGTGGTTCATCCCAGTGTGTCAAGGAGTGAGCAGGGTGCTGGAGCAGAGGCTGGGCTTTCCAGCCCTGGCATGCCCTTTCCATGTGGGTAGTGCCATGGCTGGCTTCAGCTCTGTGAGTGGGATGTTGTAACTGCTAGGCACAGGGCATCTTGGAGTTTTCTCAGCTGTACAGCAAAATCTAGTTGCTGTAAGAGCTGTAATGGTTCTCTTCTTCAGTAAAGATAACTGCGCCCCTGTTCCCTTCCTCTCGTGCCATTGCTGTAAGCACCTTCCTCACGAAGGAGAGGGTGACAGGGCTGTTGTGTTGGTGTCCTGCCAAGCTACCAAACATGGACCTGTTGGGCTGCCGTGCAGGCACACAGGGTGGAGGTTGCTTTGGATTAAAGCCTTGTGGCTGATGGCAGCCAGCAAACCTTCATGTGCTGCCTGGAGCAGCCTGAGCCTGGCTGAGGAGAGGCCACTTGGGAACTGCTCAACCACCCTGCCCAGTGCCCACCACTCACAGGGAAAATCAGGTCTGAAGGCATTTTTCACCACCTAATTGCTGGTTCCTTCATAGTGCAAAAACGGGTTTCTGCTTCCTTTCAGATCCTGGGTTGGATATGGCTCGTCAGTAGAATGCTGCCAGGGCTTTCCTGCCAGGTGCAGGGTGGGAATGGCTCCCACGGGCGCGGTTCAGGAGCGCAGCGTTGGGGAGGATGGCGTTAAGCTAATGAATAAAGGGATAAACAGCTTTGGCAGGGGAGCTTTCTGCTCCTGGCAGATGTGTGCTGGGGAGCTATGAGGTGTCTCTGGGCTGTGCTCTGAGCTCAGAGCAGCTGGGGCTGGCACCCCAGTTCAGGTGTTGTGGCACCCCCAGACCCTGCCCGTGCTCTTGGTGAGGCACTCCCAGCACACATCCACCTGTCCCAGCAGCATTGAGTGTGCAGAAAAATGTAAGTGGGAGATGAAACATCATCCAAAATAGCTGGAGTCAGCAGTCTTTTTGGTTTTTCACAGTGCTTGTTCTATTAAGACCACAGTTTGCCTGGTTAATATCCTATTCTGTTTTTTCCTGAGTTTTTAATTCCTTTCGTTAATGCTGTGCAAGTTGTTTGTGATAATATTTTTGAATAAATATCCAACTACCTGGTTACTGATCTTAGTACCAGAAAAATCTGTCACAAAAATTTCATTAAAGGATTTTTAGTGCTAATACTCCTTCAGCTTTTGCTGAAGAGTAAATCTTAATGCAATGTGTCATGTTAGAAAAAAATCAGCAGCCATTTAAGAGGAAATACAGCTCTGTTCTTTCAGAAGGAAATACAAAAGTATTTATAGTGAAACTTTGCTTGAAATAGAGCAGTGTTCATAATCCCAAATCATAAAAGCATGGTGCATCCATCCCACTTTATAGGTTATTGTTCCTGCACTTGAAGGTTTTTCTGGATTTTGTGGGTTTTTTTAATATGAGGAAAGAGCTTATGGTCATTGTGGGACAACATAGTAAAAAGATAGGATATTTGCCAAAAATATGGAGTGCTTTAATTTAGGCTGTTGTTTTTAGGCCAGGAAAAAAGGTTAATTTATTTTTCATATACTTTTTAAAGACTTTATTCAGTTGAACTAGTGTGTCACTTGACAGCCTGGATTAATGTGCCACAATGAATTCAGTTGAGAGTTCAATGTATTTATTCTGCATTTCATTTCACAGAAAACTGTTTTCCTTTTGCCCTGCAGCATGTCTTTAAGCTGGAACAAGAAGAATATATGAAGGAACAAATACCGTGGACCTTGATTGATTTCTATGACAATCAGCCTTGCATCAACCTCATAGAGGCCAAAATGGGAGTTCTGGATCTGTTGGACGAGGAGTGCAAGGTGGGTGTTCAAGGGCTTTCATAGAGAAAGAGGTCATCAGCTGTCCTGCTTCTGGGCCTCACAAAGTCACCTGCAGACAATTGTCATTTTGACGCTCTGTTGGTGCAGGAATTTGGAAAGCATATAAACAGAACAGACAATTACATGAGGAGAAAACATGGTTTTAGTGATAACTTCCCCCCCCTTCCCCTCCATTATGTATCTGTAGCTGTTCCTGATCAACTTTGTTTGGACTCTGTCAGTTTTCTCTTCCCCAAAGATAAGTGAGTGCAGTCCTTGGTCCTGTCAGATTTCCCCAAATTGCCTCTTGCTCAGTGTTTTACCCTTTGTCTTTTATCTTGGTTTATTTTATGCCAAGCCATGTGCAGGGGGTGGCTGAGAGTGTCTGCCTTAGTGGAAACCCAGCTTGGGGTTCTTGTTTATCACAAAGCATCAGAAGAAATCTCTGATGGAGGTGGATGAGTTCTGCTCAGTCTGGTAACGTGCCTTTGGGATCCCAGCCTTCAGGTGTGTGACACTGGAGGCATTGTTGGTGTCAGATGTGTCCCAGCAGCTGCACCTGCTGCCAGTGCCCAGTACCAGTACCCAGTGTGGAACTGGTTACTGTGTCCTTGCTTCTGGCAGTGCTGGGAATCTGAGGAGCTGGAATGTGAAAGCAAATCACCCACTGTTGTCTCCTGTCTTCTTAGATGTTTTTGTCACTGAAAAGTTTTCAAGAGATTTTAAATGTATTCTGTATTCTTTCCCGTAGATGCCAAAAGGCTCAGATGACTCTTGGGCCCAAAAGCTATATAATACTCATTTGAATAAATGTGCTCTCTTTGAAAAACCACGTATGTCAAATAAGGCCTTTATCATCAAGCACTTTGCTGACAAGGTGAGGACTTTTCCTGCAATACTGCTTTCCTGTAGTGTGTGGGAGGGGATCCTGGGGCTGCTACAGGCAGAGACTGAGCAGTGGCATCCCTGGCTCTACTGGGCTCTTGCCTGCCTTAACACCCAGTCAGGAGGAGAAGGTGAACTGGCAGCTGTGCAGAGAGCCAGGGACACACACGAGCTCCTGATTCCATCACGTGCTGTAACCACTGACCAGCCTTTTTCCAAACGTGGAAGCTCAGTGCATTTGCAGCCCTCAGCCTTACTGTATCAACTCCAGTTATGCAACAGAAATGTACAAAAAAGGAAATCCTATAGCCCACTTCCTTCTAGCTGAAGAGCAGCAATGCATTAATGCCGTTTTTGCTGCCATCTCAGGGTGCAAAGAGGAGAGAGGCTAGCACACCCTTTTCTATTGCTGGAGCAGTGTGTGCTGCTCCCACCCTCACTCCAGCTGCATAGGGAACAGCTATTTCTAGGAAGCTGGCTGAGGGGTGTCTCAGTGGAGTGCATGTCATGTTCAGCTCCCAATGCTTGTCAAACTGAGCCACTCCTCAGGTTAAAACAAAAAAATTAGTAATCCCATTTAATATAACTGTCCTGTTATAAAGAAAAACTACCTCAGGATATTGTCAGCTTTGTCAAAAAAGGTTCAAGATGCTCTCAGATTCTTACCAATAGGTCTGCACATGACAAGGGGGGGGTTAGAAGCCTTTATCTGCCTCCACTAGGTTTCTCCCTTTTATGTGTAGAAGGAGGGCCCTATTCTTTTTGCATCTAGTGTTACCTTAATGAAAGCAGCAAGAACGTCTCTGTGACTGTTTAGATTCACGAGTTTTGTTTTATTTTGTGGATGAGAGAACAAGAAAGAATTAATTAATATTTCATAATCTGCTCATTAGGCTAAACTTTGATATTGAAAGCATGGCTTTCCTATGTCTAGTCTGTGAGCACCAAGGGCCAAGGAAAGCAGAAAGTATCTCTAAGCAGGTACTAGCAAAGCTCTAAGCTCTGCTGTGCGGTCTGTGCTAAGCATTTTATGTTTTCTATGTGCTTATGTGAATGTACACAGACATCTTGGAGAAAAATAAGGCCACAGCTGGCAGGTCAGCAGTCTGTGCTGACGTTGTCCTCCTGGACAAGGCAGGGATGCTGCTGCCCTCTCCTGGCATGGCCTCCCAAAGTTAGAACATGGACAGTGCCCCAGGTAGTGCTCAGAGAGGGCTTCCAGCTGTGGAGAAACCCTGGGGACATCCTCTGTCCTCTTCCCTCTAGGAATTCCTTGAAATGTTTTGCAGCTCAGGATATAGTGTCATTGTACAAGCTCTGATAAATGGACTTTTGACAGTAGTTTTGGTTTTCTTTCAGCCTTGAATTAGAACAGTGAAATAAATGGTAGTTTTTTTATCTGACACTGACTGTTCTTTGGTCCAGGAGACACTGTCGCCCTGTGACAGAGGGTTGTTAGNCACTGACTGTTCTTTGGTCCAGGATAGAGAGATGTTATATATTGTCACAACATTCAGGCATTTTATTGCTTCTGGTAAAATTAGTCCTTTGGAACACAAATAAGCCATTTCCACAATAATCTGCAGGCAGATGTATTTACTGCCTCCAGCTAATGAGATGAGAGATACTTTGTTCTCAGTTGCACCTGGATTTCAGACAGCTCTGATGTGTGCAGTGAAGGAGATGCCCAGCACACACTTTGGTTCTTCACCCTTGTGGTAACCATTCAGTCATGCTGCCTTACCACGAGCATCTCTCAGCAGTGAAATATGTCTGGTATAATGCAATAGCAGTATTCCTCTCTCTATTTTAATGTTCCACGTTTTACTGGAAAGCACTCTCCTTGAGGAAAAGCTATATTTAACAAAGATGCACTTGGGAGCTGATATTTTCAGTACATAAAAGAATTATGTTTTAAATGTGAATGTTATAGCTGGTGAATTCTATGCAAATTATTCTTATTTAATACTTCTAATACTTCCTCTTGTAAAATGATGGCTTTCAGGTGGAATATCAATGTGAAGGCTTTTTGGAAAAGAATAAAGACACAGTTTATGAAGAACAAATTAAGGTCCTAAAATCAAGTAAGGTTAGTATGAGGATTTTTTTTTCTTCTTTTGCAGTTATAAGTCCTTGAATTAAGGGTCACAGCAAACTTGTTATAAACCTAGGGATTATTTCTCTCTTAGTATCAGATCAACTGAAATCAAACATAGTTTGTATTTTACTTGGTTATCTGCATGAATTTAGAAAGTCCTTGATCCTAACTTTTTTCCATGTAAGATCAGTCTATTTAGCCACTAATTTCACTGTTTGTGGGTCATTGTTGTTTTGGAGCTCTTTTGTTGGGTTTGAGTTTTTGAGTGGGGCAAAGGGGATTTGGGTGGAGGGGGTTCTTTTTCACAAAGCTTTGCTATATTTTCTGAAGAGACATCAATGACTTCTGATACATTGTAGTGATAAAAGAAGGGTGAACAGTTAAGCCCTTAATTTTATAACCTGAAAACAGAAGCTCCTTTTTATGGTGTGACAACTGAGCAGAAAATTTCTGAAGGAGAAACAAGTTTGGTTCCAGAAGCAAAATGAGAGAAGAATAAAATATATAGACCCTAAAGACACAAACCAGAATTTACACTCTTGTGTCCTTGATATCTATGAAAGAAAGATAACATCTGAATTGAAAAATACTGCATGAAGGAATATTGCAGAACAGGCCTTCAGTGGCATCGCCTGCATTTTGTAATGGCAGAAATGCTGGTTGTGCTCTCAGAAATGTGAAGGCAATTAACTTGACATTGCACAGTGATGGCTGTTGGGAATTTGCTAGCTCTAATGGCCCAGGAACCTGGGTATCAAGGACAGGCTATTTAAAATTATGCTATTCTATCAGGAAAACCAACATTTTTCTCTTCTGTTTCTATTCTGAGCAGATAATATCAAGATAAATGATTAAAACTTGTGGTATATTGAAACACCACTGCAGACTTTCCACTGGGAGAAGTGTTGAAGTGGTTTAAGCGAAGCCAGTTTTTGAGGGTGGAGGGGGAAGCAGATGGCATCTTTGGGGAGCTGGCAGAGGCCAGCCAGCCACTCTGTGCAGGACAGAGGGACAGGGGCTCCATGGGATGTCAGCCAGTGACTGAGGGACAGAGATTGGGACAGAGCTGCTGTAAGAGCCTGACAGCAGCTTGGGCAGGCTCAGTGTAGCTTGAGGCAGTTCAGTCTAAACACTAAAAAACAACATGATTTTACCCCATGGTAAATTTTGCCAAAACCAGCGTAAAGAATGTTTTATTTTTGCTTTTCGTCAGCACCTCTTTGTTCGTAATTGTAGTAGAACTGCATTTCTGATTTTTATTTTATTTTGTTGGTGGTGATGTTTTCTGGGTTTGCTGTGCACATTCAACAGAAGGTAATTCTAAATTAAATGCATCATCTGTCATCCTGCCCATGCCCACTCTCACATACAGCTTGGATGCTTTGCTCTCCCAAGTGCATGACACACTCTGCTCTTGGCAGGAACTCTAGTGTTCAGCTATTTATTTTAGCCTTCTCTGTAAATCCACCCACAGAACCTCTGTGAACTAGTTCAGTTTTCATGCATGTATCATGAAAGCAATTCAACAGGCCTGGGCTTTTATTATTGCTACTGGCATGATTGTTAAAATCTTCTGTTGTGGCTCTGTATTGAAAGAAATGATCTGTAAGATTGTTAGCAGCATGTGTGTTATGTTGTCTGAAAAAATTATGGGGAAGAAATGCTTGCTTGCTTGTTTTCTATCACGTGAATTATCTGCCCTTTGATCAGTGTTTTCCCTTTCTTTGAACACTCCTAGTGTTCTGCAAAACAAAGAAAATTCATAAGATACTAAAACCCAAAACCAAACAGGAGTGTGGATCACTGCACCACTGCTCCACTATTGCTGACCTGTACTGGAGAGGCCAAACATTGTTCCTTTCTTCTGCTTGGAGAAACTGGGCCAGTGTCTGTGAAGATGGTGCCTTGGATAAGCACTTGTACATTTTTACAGGCAGATTTTCCCAGGGCTGGAGAAAGGGAATGAGACTTAGGTATGGACAGCTTAGAAGAACTCAGACAATAGGGACCCTGTTCCTACCCCCACCTCTGGTATGTGGGAGCATCAGGAGCTTCAGAAAAATCATATTACATTCAAATAAGTTTCTATACAGGCTGAAAACACCTGGCTCTGTAGCTCAGCTGCCTGTGCACGCCAACTCACTGCATCACAGGCAGCTGACAAGGAGGTGGCAGCCCAATCATCCTCAACTCTGTCTTGAGTCAGTGGAAGCAGAAGAGTAAATCACCCTCAGGAAATGTTGTTCTTCCACCAGCTACAGAGGTAGGGTCAGGTGAGATAAAGCCAAGCTGTGATGCTCCTTTTTAAGCTCAGGAGTTTAGGATACCTTTGTAGCATCCTTAGTCATTCTGTTATGCTGGAGTGCTATGCTGGATGCTGCTGGGGAACATTTGATGCCCTCTCCCAGCCCATCTGGCACAACCACGGGGCACAGGTGCCATTTTGTTGTGCAGCATGTTCCATTGGTTATCATGTCTGCTCACCAAGTTTTATAAGACAAAAACAATTTTTAATTTTTTTAGGTTGTACTTAGCCCAAGTGCTTTCTAGTACTGAAGGAAAAAATGTACAGATGCTAGATATAAAATTATTCATGGACAGGTGGAGAAGTTCAGATAATGGTTCTGAAGTGCTGTAGTTTCACCTGGTGAAAAAAATACCTGGTGGTGTTATTTTCAGTTATAAGTTACTTCAAAGCAGCTGTTATGTATCAGTATAGTTTTTAGCCATTAGAGAAAGGGAACCAGAAGTCCTGTATAGCATTTGGAAAGATGTGTCAGGTTTTTCTTCTGCTCCCACTGGCAGGGAGTAGATCTCAGTCAGATAAATTTGGCCAGTGGTTTAGATTTTTTTCGGTTGATGGTTCCTCTCTTAAGCTGATTATTTCAGTTTGGAGTGATAAAGCAGGAATCATCCTTGCTGCCTGCTGCTTTATTCAGTGTCCCAGATACCTCTCAAAGGAGACTGATGCACCATTGGAGTATGAGAGGACCCCTTCTTGTTTCCTTCTTAGATCAAAGCATTCATTTATAATTGCAACTGGTACTTATGAAGCTGCTGTTGGTATCTAACAATTTCACATGGCTATTGTTGACTGTATGAAAAAATACCTCAAATCAGAATTTTATCTTCAGAAGGAGACTCACTGATCAAACCCACAGAAATTTAGATATTAAATCACTATACAACTTAGCCTGTCTGCTTTTTGCATTTGTCCCTGTGAAGTTAAACAAAAATGCAGTTCTTACAAAAACTGAGCCTGGAGTTTAACCTTAAGCACAAACAGGTACAATCACTGGCTGGATTCTTACTTTCTGTGTATTTTTTGTGCTGTTACACCAGTTTAAGCTGCTACCAGAGTTATTCCAGGATGAGGAGAAGGTCCTCAGTCCCACATCAGCAACCCCTTCAGGGCGTGTGCCTCTGTCTCGAATGCCTGTCAAACCTGCCAAGGCCAGGCCAGGGCAAGCCAGCAAGGAGCACAAGAAAACTGTGGGACATCAGGTGAGTTTGAAGATGCAGCTCTATTAAACAATCTCTCCCTTTACCTCCTGTCTCGCAGGTCTCAAGGCATGCTGGTGCCTCGTGGGATCCCGTGTGATTTTGAGAGGGCTGCAGCTTATTGCAACTTAGTTTGGTGCAAATAGTCTCTAACTACTAATGAGCTGTGGGGAACAGTATGAGGCAGGCCATTTTTTATTATGGTGCCAAACCCCAAATTGATGCTTTTCAAACCAAATTTAACATGGATGCTGAGGTATTTTGAAAATCTTAAACTGGGTCTTTTGGATCATGTGCTGCTTTATCTGATTCAAATCAAAAGTGGGTTCAATCCCCAGAAAACTTGGTTCCAGTTATAAGTGGCCAAACATAAAATATGCCCATATCTTTGTCATAATTAAATTAAAAATATGCAAATCAGGTCTGCTTTCTGAGGTTATCTCAAAGATGACTGAGCTTATTGAGGCTATTCCCTGACCTTTTATTTCATTTTCTTTTTCAAAAAGTTTCGAAATTCTCTTCATCTGCTGATGGAAACCCTGAATGCTACAACTCCACACTACGTGCGCTGTATTAAGCCAAATGACTTCAAATTTCCATTCACGTAAGATGCCAGTTCCTGTGTGATTTGAGTAGTCCAAGCTGGGAGGGGATTGCCCAAGGCCACTGAGGATCAAGGCTCTGCTGAACCTTGCTCACTCAGTGCTGTGTCTCCCTTCTCTGGTTATGGATTCACTGTGTGTGTGTATATGTATTACAGCAGCAGATGTTTGAGGATGAATAGAGGGAGAAATACTTCCTGATGCCATTTTTTTGTTGTGGTGATACGTGATTCCATCATTTTCATTGCTAGCAATTTTAAATGTAATTGGTGATTTGCGCTCCTTGAGCTCATTTGACATTTGCTAGAATTCACTTTTTCAGATTCCAAAGCCTTTTATGACATTTGCTAGAATTCACTTTTTCAGATTCCAAAGCCTTTTATGACATTTGCTAGAATTCACTTTTTCAGATTCCAAAGCCTTTTATCTTTTTTTTTTTTTTTTCATATATGACCTTGCTTAGGGTTTTTCTCAAAGCCCAGGCACACAAAGGCTCCTGTAGCTCTCTTGCTGACCAGCAGGAAGTGCCAGTGGGCTCAGCCAGTTCTCCAGCCAGGCTGTCCTCTGTTACCCCTGAGTTTCAGGAGCACTTTACCCACCACCCATCACATCCACCCTGCTCCCCACTGTGCCACTTCTCTCCTGGGTGTGCACACAGCCAGGGCTCCCAGATAATGCAAACCTAGTCCCACAGGCACCTTTTGTTCCTGCCTAGGTTTGATGAAAAGCGGGCAGTGCAGCAGCTGAGAGCTTGTGGTGTCCTGGAGACCATCCGAATCAGTGCCGCCGGCTTCCCCTCCAGGTGTGTTTGCTCTCTTTGGATTGCTTCCAGCTGCAGTTCTTTTTAAGCTAATGTTCATTGTTGGGGCTGACACTCTGTGCTTTCGGGACAGGTGGACGTACCAAGAGTTCTTCAGCCGTTACCGGGTTCTGATGAAGCAGAGAGATGTCCTTGGTGACCGAAAGCAGACGTGTAAAAATGTCCTGGAGAAGCTGATTCAGGTACTGATGCAGCTGGGAGCATTTGGAATCCACAGGAATAAAGATGGTGTCACTTAATCCCTCATAGCCACATTATATATCCTGCAGCTCTTTGACTGCTGTTCCTTTCAACTTAGAATCAAACAGCCAACAAAATTAATTTTTTTTCAGCATGCCTTTCTATGCTCTCAGTTTTTCCCTCAAAGGAGTACTACGGCCTGTAGACATAAAATATTATTCCCTTTCTGGTTTATTTCTGAAATTTCAGATGTGTTTGAGCAGTAGCATGCTTTGTTCTGCCCTAGTCCTGATACAATAAGTGATGTGTGCATGTCTGAAGCCCCAGATGCTTTGTTTGCACTGTGTAATGCAGTTGAAGATGGACTGTTCAGAGGGGTCAACTGCAATTTAAGCAGAAAATTGTACATGTGTACTGCCTGTATTGCTTTCATCCTCTGGGCCCGTTTGTCACCTCCTGTAGCCTTCTGTGTTACTATCCTTATGGCATTCTCATCTAAGCTAAGATCTCACATTGTTCCTTTAGGCTGTACTTGTGGCCTTATTACATTAATTTTTTGACAGAATCATACAGACAAAATACCCTTCTCCACTACTTAATTTAAGTCTCAGATTACCCAAAATATTACACAGATAATTTTGCCTCTTTACTAACTGTGCTTTCATTTAGCCCTTCATGCCTTTTTTTATGCACTAACACTTATTGCTCTAACTTATCCTCTTTTTACCTTTGAAAATAGGACAAGGATAAGTACCAGTTTGGTAAGACAAAAATATTTTTCCGGGCTGGTCAAGTAGCCTACCTGGAAAAAATAAGGGCAGATAAGTTGAGAGCTGCCTGTATCCGCATCCAAAAGACGATCCGGGGCTGGCTGATGAGGAAGAAGTACATGCGCATGAGGAAGGCTGCCATCACCATCCAGAGACATGTCAGAGGGTACCAGGCACGATGGTAAGCACTGCTCAGGGCAAATCCCACACCAGCCTCAGGCCAGAGCCCTGTCAGTGGGGCATTTAAACGTGATCCATTTGTTCTTGCCTTCCCATACTGCCTGAGAGGAAATTATTTTCTAGGGAAATGAAGGAAATTGAATATAATGAGTGTGTTTGTCCTGCCTGGTTTTGACCTTTCTGAGAGGATAGTAGCACCTTAACTCTGTGGTGCAGAAAACAAGTAGTGCTAAGAAGATACGTTGGAGGTGAGGTAAAGCAGGACTGTCTGAGTCCTTATTGCCCAGTTTCTGTGTGCCCTCCCAGCTGGATTTGTCCTGCTGGAGAAGCCATTCCTCATCAAGGGTGCAGCTGTAAAGAGACATTCATCAGTCAGTGCTTTGTTTGGTTTGACTTCTGAGGGATGGCCATGGGGCCAGAGAGAAGGGCAGGAATACAGGTGGTATTGTTCAAAGACAAGGTGGTGATGAAGGCTACAATAACCAACCCTCAGAAAGAGGCATATGTCAAGATGCTTTGTAATTATCTTACTGCGAGAGCCAAGAACAAGCAAACATTTTCTACTAGTGGAGGTTCGGAGAGTAGATCTGGAAGATGACACAGTGGAAACAGCTTTAAAGTTGGAAAAGAGGTGATGAGAAATTAAGCTGAGTTTATCTTGTCAGTTGTATAGTACAGTTCTTAGGGGAAGTGAAAGCATTTCCCTGTAAAGCTTTGCAAAGTTTCTGTTAATTTGTCATTCTGTTGTACTGCTGCACAGCAGAACAGCAAGTAAACATACTGTGTCACTGACAACGTGAAGAAGAAACTAAAGATACGGGTATTAAAAAATCCCCAAGCATTCAATCACATAATTACAGGTATTGTTTGTAATGTTTTCCTTAGCTATGCCAAGTTCCTGCGGAGAACACGAGCTGCCATCACCATTCAGAAGTTCCAGCGCATGTACGTGGTCCGCAAGAGATACCAGTGCATGCGGGATGCTACTATTGCTCTTCAGGCTCTCCTAAGAGGTTACATGGTCAGAAACAGGTACCAAATGGTAAGAAATCATAATATACTCTTTCACTCTATCTTTGTTTCCACACACTTTCAGGACAAGGCTTCTCTGTGGTGTTGTCTTAGGAGTCTGAAATGTTTTGTGTGCGTGCTCTTAGAAGCGATGCACAAACGAAATACCAGAGCATGGATTCAGGGACAGCACCTGGAAATTAGAACTATCTAATACTGCCATCAACTTGTCATTTTAGACACATTCTCATTGTCATCTAATACAGATGTACTTAGACTTTCAGTGCAGCCAGTGGAGAATCCAGCAGCAATTTAAAGCATTTCTGACTTTTTCACTTGTTATATAGAATGTCGAGGCACTTAAAATAAATATTGACAATGGCTGTGCTTTAATCTGCCTCCATGAGTCCAAATCAGTATTGCTTACATCAGTATACATGTGATGCACTCACTTCTGGTCCTATCCCATCCCTACTTTCAGTGATTCTGAAATGGCTTATGGAATTACAATAGCAAAGAGATTCCCACAAAAACTGGACTTTGAAAGTTACCAATGGGTAGAGTGTTTTTGTTTTATTTTTTTAATGTATGTTGATTTTGGCATGGCAATAAATTGCTATAACCCTCTCCTAATGATTTTGATAATATTTTCCTGAATATGCTTGATAATAAATTATTCAATTGAGAAATTAGAATTTGGTTTTCAGTGATTACAGGACTGGAAACAGAATTATGAATCAAACTGCAATGTGCTAACATGTTTCATAGTACTTTTATCTACAAGAATTGTTTTAACCAGGCTCAAAAATCAGCCTGTATTTCACTGAAAAAGTAGCTGAGGGATTTGTTTTCCCAAGCTGTAATCTACAGATGTTAAGGGCATGTAGCCAAAAGCCATCTGATGCTTATGTACCATATCTTTCTCTTTCCTAGCTGAAGTTTCTGTATGTTTTTCACTTGTATTGAAGTTGCTACACAGTCACTTGTAGCATTCTAACATAAACTAACCAGAAAGTTAAAAAAAAAAAATAAACCTTGATTAGAATTTCTTAGTATTAAGACCCCTGCACTTGACTTGGCTGTTCTTTTGTGTGGGTATCCACTTGCCTTTTTAGTGGAATTCTTAGCACTCTAGTTATTACAATATTTGTGATGTTAAAGAATTAGTGTTTTTAACAGTGGTGTGACAGATGTAACAGTGGTGTGAAGTGACACCTGGGTCCTAAAATCTTCAGGAAGATGGGAGCTGTTTCTCTGGGCCTTGTTAGTTGCATGAGTAATGCCCAGCCCATCTGTCTTGTAGCACAGTTTAATAAACCTGTTATATTCCCTCCTAATAGAGATGGCAGGTTTCTGGAGGAGTCCCTGGAAGGGGTGGTCAGACCTGCCTGTCAGGAGGATCCCCCTCGAGCTGTGAATTGTTCACCACAGTAAAACATGACAGTCTGACAAGTGCCCCTGCAGTGTGCTGTGTTTGTCTTGTGCTCCTAAGGTGGGATTTTACCCAGGCTGAGGTGCAGGATGGCCAGAGAGGGAAGCACACGCTGTGTGTGCTGTGTGAAGGTAAACACGGTCGTGGTGGAGTTGGTGATGATTGCAGACGAGTGAAACCGAAAGGCTGCCCTGTGACAGGACACAGGCTGAGCCCTGGCTGCAGTAATGTGTGCTACACGTGTTGTTCCTTAGGGTTGTGAAAGGTGCCTGTTGTTGTTGTAGGAAGAGAGGGCATGTATTGAGTCACGTGGGCAGTACAAGGAATTTAGTATGGTTGAATCATCTGTTTCACACATCCTGGGGAAAGCTCCTGCCTGAGACATTGCAATGTGCTTCTCAGCTGGACAAGGAGTCTAGTTCCTCCATGGCTTTGACTTAAGCTTTCCTGGGATATACCTGGTGAATGAAGTAACTTTCCTAATCCTCTCACCCTACTTTGGAGTGGCTCGTTTCCTCACTGGATTGCATGGATGCGAGGATTCACTGGCACATGAGGACCATCCCTGTGCGATGGAGGTATTTTACGGGACTTGTTGCTTTCAAACCTGAGGTGAAAATTGTTTAAAGCTAGTTGTATTCCAGTGTTCAGGCACCTTCCTTGCTGGGAACCTGAAGGAGTGTTCCAGAAAACATGTAAGGAGGAGACAGGAGGCAGAAATGCCACCTGCATGGTGTGTAGTCAGAAGGACTTTGGCTTTTGACCTTGCTGTGCTTTTTAGAGAGCTACTTCCTTACCTTGGTGTGCTGAGTAACTGAGTGCTGGTATTTCCAGTCTCATTTTTAATTCAGAAATAAATGCTAAAGGGGAAAGGTTGTATGTATTATAGTCTTGCTACTTTGCCAGTGAATTTTAAATTCATTGGTCTGGAACTGTAATGTTTCTAACACATTTCAGTTCATTTGCTAAGAAGTCTAAAAGAAAATAAAAGTACTGCTACCTGACTAGTTTGTCTTATCAGCTTTGTGGTAAATCATTATAAGAATATGAACTGCCTATGATATTTAAACAATCAATTCTGAGCACTAACATGAAATCTAAAATAATTTTGGTCTTTATAATAAATGTTTTATTTGCAGAAGCTTTATTAAGTGAACTCTAAAGCTCTCAGAGTATTGGAAACCTTGTGGATTTAGGCAGGCTCTCCATGCATAGCTGTAATCTGCTTGAGTTCAGGGGTTCAGGGGGATCTCTGATTGAATTCGTGGGTGAAGGATCCAAAACCAAGTGGTACACTCTTAGCTGAACTCTGATTAACACACAGATGAAGGTTGCTGGCTTTCATGACTGTTTTATGTTATAGATTTTTCTTTTTTTAATAATATGGATTTTTTTTTACATCTCAAAACTATGGTTGAAATTTCTCCTATAAAATATATTGGAAATACTACACTGTAAATTTCTTATAAGAATAGATTAAAATTTTTCCATGCTGACAAGCCTAAGATATGTCAAAAAAGGCAACAAAAAAATCCCAAAACAAAATAACACAAACAAATCAAAAGCCTCTGACTGTTTCATATCTGTTTCAGTTTCCTCTGGGAAATGCAGTACTGACTGCATTGCATATCAAATGTAGTAGTTTTAAACTTTGTGTTGATGAACTCTGTGTAGCATATGGTAATGATTCAAAAGTGTTTCAAGATATAGATGCAGTTTAAAAAAAAAAAGATTGTATTTGTAATCTTGCCAACAGGTACCATGTACTTTTGCAATTAGCTGGGATCTGACCTCAACACAAAGGAATGCCTGGTGCTTCAATGTGTCTGCAGTTCGTTTTGCCATGTTTTTCCCTCTGGTTCCTTTATGTTTTACTCCTTATTGTCCTTGTTCCCATCTTCTTTTCCTCTTTTTTTTTTTTTTAAGTTAAATTTATTCCATTTCTCACCGCTCTTCCCCGGAAGCTTCTCTCCGCAGGCAATGGCGTCCCTGTGTACATCATTAGGGGGTTCTGTTCACCTGCACGGGTGTAGCTGGGAGCTCTGATGCCCCTGCTGTGTGTTTTGCTGCTGCAGATGCTGCGGGAGCACAAGTCTGTGGTTATCCAGAAGCACGTGAGGGGCTGGCTGGCCCGGCGGCACTACCGCCGCACGCTGCGCGCCATCGTGTACCTGCAGTGCTGCTACCGCCGCATGATGGCCAAGAGGGAGCTCAAGAAGCTGAAGATCGAGGCTCGCTCCGTGGAGCGCTACAAGAAGCTTCACATTGGCTTGGAGAACAAGATCATGCAGCTGCAGCGGAAAATCGATGAGCAGGTAAAAGCTTCCCGGCCTCAGGGAAAGCGTGTCAAAGTCTTGGTAACTTGGTAACTCTCAGCACCGTGGGCATTCACAGAATGCATTGAATTTTCACTGTAAGGGTTCAGTTCTCTTTTCTGATGAAGAGTTGTGATAGGAGAGAAGGGGAGGCCCCAGCAGAACTGGAACAGTCAAACATCCACTTGTTCCTCTCAGCAGAACTGAGAAAAAACACCCACTCGCTTAACGCCAGTATTGCGTTTGAAGCACGTCAGTTGCTCTGTTTTAGGGGAAGGTGGGGTGATCGTGTCTGAGGTATGTGGGCTCTCCATCTGATTTTAGTTTAGGATGTGCAGGCTTAGAGACTGGACCGTTCTGTCACCTCATAAAGCAATTCTGCAAAACCAGACCAAAACCTTTTTGAAATGGGGAGGCTGCTCCTGTGCTCCCATGTCTGGGTGTATTCCGTAGGGAAGGAAAAGGCTCCCTTAAACCAGAACTTCTCTAACAGCTGCTCTGTCTGTGTTGTGTTTTGCAAAGAACAAAGAGTACAAATCCCTGCTGGAGAAGATGAACAACCTGGAGGTGACATACAGCACGGAGACGGAGAAGCTGCGGGGCGACGTGGAGAGGCTTCGGATGAGTGAGGAGGAGGCCAAGAATGCCACCAACCGTGTCATCAGCCTCCAGGAGGAGATTGCCAAGCTCCGTAAGGAGCTGCAGCAGACGCAGTCCGAGAAGAAGAGCATTGAGGAGCGGGCAGACAAATACAAACATGAAACTGAGCAGGCACGTATGGGGTCTCAGATGCATGAGAGGATTTACAGGGGCCCGGTGTCCACTCAGGTTTTGCCCAGGCTTAATTGGCTCGCATGTGTGGCTGGCACTTTTACTGTATTTTTATAGCTGTACAATCCTAAATAGGCTTGGTACCTAAATGGCTACACCTATAGTAGAGAAATATGCCAAATCCACATATTGTATCTAAATATATGTATCCAATCTATTCAAATTTTGACATTGAATGCGTTTGCAAAGTCAAATCCTTAAGCTTTCTTAGTCAGAGGTAGTGAATTGATTCATTTTACCTACCTAGAGAGAGTAATCACGCAGATAGCAGAAATCTGTCCCACACTCAATATTCAAAGGTGCTGCTATATCTTGCCTAATGTAAACAGCCAGTCTATTCAACACATGTGCACGGTCTAGTTCAACAGGTTTCAGCTAACCCCTTTTCTTTGCTAACCACAAATAGGTTATATCAAACAGGTTGATTTCTGTCAAGAGTTCTTGTTGATAATGGTGCAAGTTTAGAGTACTGGAAGAGCCAATCCATCATTATGTGATGCTGCAGTGATAAATTTCAATATCAGATAGGCATAAGGAAAAATATTAATAGATAAAGTAAAATGAATGCATAGTAACCACAATCAGAGACAAATGAGTACCTGACAAACCTGAACATAGGTTAAATGACATAGCTTTAGGGCAGAGGCAAGATGTTAAATTTTGGTGTTACCCAATGCAGTGGAATTTACTGTAGAACTACCAAATGTGTTACTACTTTATGAATATTTCTGTTTTAATGAGCCATTTACATCTTTGGGGCTTCACTGAAAAATACATGGCACTGTGGAGTGCTTCAGGATAATTTTAGCATCTGATCAGAAATGGGGTTCAGAATGTACAGGGGAGTCTGCAGTGGTACTTATTATAGAAATGTAGTTTGGAAATGAAGATGTAACTTAGTTCACCAGTTTCACTCTGTGGAGAACAGTTTAAGTATTTGAACTGTTACTACGAAGATGCCATTGTTGTTAGAGCTACTGATGAAAGATGAACTGCATTGAGTCAAATATTTTATCATCCCTGCAGCTGGTATCAGAGCTGAAAGAGCAGAACTCATTACTGAAAACAGAAAAGGAGGAGCTGAACCGCCGCATCCATGACCAGGCGAGGGAAATAACAGGTTAGCTCTCTTCTCTTCAGTCAGGTTTTCTACTTCATGTTACCTTTCAAAGTGACACTCTGCTGCATAGGTCAGGCTAATTTGCCTTAGTTTACATTCTCTTTTGTGCATTCATTTATTTTTTTTTAAGAACTTGCAAACATCAGAATTATTTACCATTTGAATTTTCACGAAATCCTAAGGGTTCAGGGCCTTTTTTAGGGGTGGTGACTGTTCCAAAGCACTTCAGTTTTTGAAAGGCAACTCTGATATTTAATACTGTTTATGTACTATAACATTTCTGGCTGTGTAGGCAGCAGCCAGGAAAGCTTAACTCTAGGTGTGAGAGCTGTGATGAAGGGAGCTGTGATGAAGAGGGTCAGGATGCTTGAGGTGTAAAGCACCTCACATTTTGCTTTTATATAGCACAGCAATAGGCTAGTGCCCCTTCTTCCTCCCTCCTGGAATCACTTATAGAAGGTATTAGCAGAATAAATAACTTGTCTGAGTGAGGACTTCTGTGCTTGCACAATAATGCTTTGGCCCTTCATATTTTTGGCTGAATGTTTGTCTAGAGAAGCACAAACGTGAACTTCAAACGGCAGGCTGTGCCTCTGGTGCAGGCATAGGCCTGTGCCTCCTGGATGGATGCACTGCATGGTAGGTAGGGCTGGAATTCTCACTTTGGATCCCTGCTGTCGTGGCAGAGTCAATGGAAAGGAAGCTGGTGGAGGAGACAAAGCAGCTGGAGCTGGACCTGAATGATGAGCGGTTACGGTACCAGAACCTGCTGAATGAGTTCAGCCGCCTGGAGGAGCGCTACGATGATCTCAAGGATGAAATGAACCTGATGGTGGTGAGTGGCTCCACAGCTGAGAAAGCAAAAGCTGTTTACTGCTGTGTTTAGGCAGAGTCTAGTGGGATAAGTTAGTAAGTGCTGTTGACTGTATGTGTTGGTGACCTATACTTGAAAAGAGAATTTGTCCTTTTAAATACTGATTATTTTGATTAGTTGAGCCAAAACAAATACATTTAAAATTTTGTTTTTGATTTAAAAAAAAAATAACAATAGTCACATCTGTAAAGAAGGCTACATTTCTGCTGTGACTTTCCTGGTGGTGTTGCTTGTGCTGTCCACCCTTATTTTGCTCTCAAGTTATTCACGTCTGCTGGGGTTGTTTGCATTGTCTTCATCCAGTGATAAATTTTAAGTAGTCCTAGAAATGTTCTATGTGGCAAGAACATGAATTATTCCTCAATATAATGTGTAGGAAGCTAAAAAATTGCTGCCTATTCTTCCTGTGAACTGAGTGTTTCCCACAAAGTGTTGCATCCTTGCTTGATTGTGCTTTCTGCAGCAATCCTTGGTGGTGTAAGATCTGACCTGTCTCCACAGAATTGAGTGTGAACTGTATCTTATAGACCTTTAGGTCTTTGGAGAGACCAGAATCAAAAATACTTTCTTATAAATTTTGATAACTGTGACATAATACCAAATATTATAAGCTAAATTAAAGGTTCTGAAGAAACAGTCACAGGGAAAACCATATACTGGTACTGATTTGTTCCATTTGCACTTCAGAGCATCCCCAAGCCTGGGCACAAAAGAACAGACTCAACTCACAGTAGCAATGAATCTGAATATACTTTCAGCTCTGAGATCACAGAAGCAGAGGACTTACCACTAAGGATGGAGGTAACATTAAAAATCCCCCACAGATTTTCACTGATACATGGTTGAACTCATTCCTTTCTCTTTTTTTCCATAAGTGCTTCTGAACACCATATCCTTGTGCTGAGATATCTAATGCTTTAATCCAACTTTCTCCATTTCCTTTTAGAGAACACTTATTCCCTAGTTAGTTATGATCCTGTGTAAAAAGACTGTCAAAGTATGCTTTGAATTTTTCTTGCATTACACTAAGCATAGAGTAGATACTTGGTGATCCAGCTGATTTGCATCTGTGAAACATTTGATTGTCAATGTTGTTAAGCACCATCACTTCTTCAGGACAAAGTGGGAATTTAGAATACCAGTGAGACTTCCTGAGGAGCCTGCCTACTGTATAGTCAATGATTTAAAATGGCAAGCTGCATTCTCAGTAGCTACATGGAGTGAGTTTCCTGTTGGGGATGAGAAACTCATGTTGGATCAGATTTTCTTTATTTCATAGGGAGGAATCAAACTCCCAGGATGGGAGTTTCCTTTACATATGCAGCAAAACAAATCCCAGGATGTCTGGAAGAATGATCAGGAAGATGTTAAAAAAAAAATCTTCAGAAAGATGACTCGATTCAGCTAATGAATAATAATCATTAATAATTTGTGGTGTGACTCCAAGCCATTGATAGTATTTTCCAAGCTAACTCCCCCTTTCAGCCCATCCCATCACGGTGGGCCTGCAAACACAGAGCCCTCAGGGTGGAGGTCCTGCTGTGTTTGCCACTTTCCAGAGTCAAAGTTTTCTCTGCACATTCTGAAGATCTCCTTAACTGTGAGCCAGGGCACAGCACACCCTGTTTGCCCTCAGCCTAGGCTGGGGAACTCCAGAGTAGCTTTTGACAGGCTGTCATTGCTGCTTTGGAAAGCCTCCGCAGAGAATTATTTTCTCCTGTGGGTGCAAATATCCTGACGCATTGGGGCTGGCACAGCCTCTCTGCGCACTCTTTCATAATTTGCCTTCCCACTTATGTTTTTCACCTTGCATAATGGTTTTGGGATGGTGCTCCTACATTCACGGATAATCAGCAGAAGGGCACTGCAGCTGTGATGGGATGTCTCATATGAGCCAGATGCCATCTTTTCTTTTGGCTGGGTTGCTGTTTTAGAGCCAAGTTTGGGTTTTAGAATATAAACAAAGAGATGAACTCACACAAGAGTGTGAATGAATGCAGCACTGTGTTTGTTTAACCCTTCAACATTCTCCAGTTCCATCTCTAGACTAACAATATAGATTAATTATACAAAACCACATTCAAAAATTGAGCCCACCTCCAGGCAGACGAGTAAAGCCAGGAAACTCAAAAGTCTGTTTCCTTTTCCTGAGCTGCTGGTGTGGTTTATGATTCTTCCCCTCAACAGTAAAAGCAGATGAAGTGGAAATGGCTGTGCTTGCTTGTCTGCTACAGTCGTTAATATTAATTGTCTAGTTCTTTTTCTAGGCTTTAAAATTTTATGGCACAGTTCATAGTAAATACTTTGATCTTCTCAGTACATAAAATACAAAAAGGCTGATGGACAATTTCTAATGCATCTTCAGAGTGCAAACACTGGTTCTTGCCCAGAAGATAATGAAGAAGCTAGTGAATTAGGCTCAGAATAGGGTGTATAATTAGCACAATAAAAGGAAAAAGGCATAAAATATATTTTTTGTTACCTATTTTTTGTGTCACATGCCACTAAATTAACCTCCAAATCGACAGAGAGTTCTCTTTAATTGAGCAACCTACTATAGAAATCATTGAAAAATAAACCAACAAACAAAAAAGCCATTATTTACAGTTGTTTCCAGGTGAGTCTAACCACAAACTTTTTCTTTTTTCTACCTTCCCCCCTTCAAACAAGTAAGACTATAAGGTATGCTTAGTTATAGATCTTCTGTCTGCTAGGTAGTGTCTAGTGCTTTCTTTTGCTAGGCTTAAGCTTAGAAGCATTTTCTACTAGTAAATCCTTTTTAAAAATAGAGTTTGATAGCTGATGAAATATTTTAGATAGTCAATGCTCAGAATCAAGTAACGTTTCTGTGTTCCTCTCTTTCCCCAGTCTGTTTCCTGTCTTTACTCACTGTTATACTTCCTTGTGCTGTGGAAGGGGAATACCTCTTGACTTCCCTCTGTTGTTTCTAAAGCAGGAGCCTAGTGAGAAAAAAGCAGCGCTGGACATGTCTCTGTTCCTCAAGCTGCAGAAACGGGTTTCAGAACTGGAGCAAGAAAAGCAATCCCTGCAGGATGAACTGGACAGAAAGGAAGAACAGGCTCTCCGTGCTAAAGCTAAGGTGGGCTCCTGGCAGCTGATCAAATGCTGACACCAGAGTGTCCCTTCTTGTGAAAGAGTAGCTCTGTGAATGCTGACTGGCTTTCACTAAATCTTTATCTTCTTCTAGCACTTGCTTTATTTAAGGGCAGGTTTTATATTGGTGGTTAGTTCTGGGGACTGGTTATTTTTAGTTTTCCAAGGTCCTTGACATCCTCTGATGGAAGACAACAGGAATAAAAAGTGCTTGAGACATCACTTAAAACAAAGAAAAGGCTGAAAGGCTGTATTTACTAAGGAATAGCCATAAGGAAATCTACTTAAATGATGGGAGAATGGGTATTTGTTCATTTTAGGCAGAGGAAATGTTTCAATCAGAATGCATAGCCAAAGAACTGGGTTAAGACTTAGATTATAATTTCAGTTCTCCTGATTTGGTCTCCTTATGTTCTTAGAAAATTATGAAACCAATTTTGGCAATTGTTCCTTATTACATTTCTGCCAGTGAATTTCATTAGCTTGCTGGGGTTCATCCTGCTTTGTTTTGTTGCCAGTGGCAGTATGTGATTTTATTTGCATTAACCAATTACGTGTCATGAACTCAGAAGGAGACAATGCCAATATTCAAACTACAGCAGTTGGCAGTACCAGAATGAAGAAAATAATTTCTTCATTTTCTTCCAGTTTTAGAAGGAAATAATTTCAGTTCCCTTTTGTATTCCTACCTCGGTGAAAGATTTTTAGTTTTCACACTTGTTTGTATTTTTTCATAGGAGGAAGAAAGGCCTCCCATAAGAGGTGCAGAGCTGGAATATGAGTCGCTCAAGGTAATTCTGAAACAGAGGTTTCTGGTTTTTTTCTAGTAAGATTCTTGCCACCAGTTGTGTGTATTGGCATAGAAAATTACATCAGCCCTCCTGTTTCCAAATAGGAGTTGGAGAAAAGAGAAAAACTATGCCTTAGCAGTCATTTCATTGTAGGACTGCCCTTTTTGAAGTGTAGAATCTGTGGCATGGGGATGCAAAACAAAAAGATCCCCTAGGATCTTTTAACAGAGGATTCCCCAGGGGGAATTCTCTGTTAAAACACTTAGTACAGCTTGCAAGTTAATTTGAGCAAAAATACAGTGATAAATGTAGGTCTTTCTTTCAAAAACATTATTTAAATTACTGCATATCTTAGACCACTAAAACTAAAAATATTTCCTAATAGTGATACAGAATTTTCTTAGCCTGCTGACCACTATTTGTTGTGTGCTTTTTTTTTTTACTAAGGAGAGAATAAGAGGAAAAAAATATTAGCAATTCTATTTCCCATCAAATCTGTGTGATTCATTTGTGTGTGCTCTGGTTTTGCATTTAGTCCTGTTAGTGGAATCCTCCCAGACACTATTGACCCTACAGCCAAGAGACCAGAGATAAGGAGAGGTTGATGGATTTCTTGCAGTTACACATCATTTTTACCATTTCTATCCATAGTTTTGTAACTGTGGGTTGCAGACATGTTGCTGGGCTGCTGGGTGACAGAATTCTCTCTGTTTCTTGCAGCGTCAAGAACTCGAATCTGAGAATAAAAAACTGAAGAACGAGTTGAATGAGCTGCAGAAGGCCCTCACAGAGACACGAGCTCCAGAGGTGACTGCCCCTGGTGCCCCAGCATACAGAGTCCTCCTGGACCAGCTGACCTCAGTCAGTGAGGAGCTTGAAGTACGCAAGGAAGAAGTTCTGATCCTGAGGTCTCAGCTTGTTAGCCAGAAAGAGGCAATTCAGCCCAAGGTAAATCACACCCAGCACATTGACATGCTTTGTTTATTAACAGCGTGCTTGAAATGGCAGAAGAAAATAGTCTAGGTTTGAAAACCTTTCTAAGTATAATCCATTGATCCATTATTAGTGCACAAATCACAGCAGTCTGAATTTGGAGTTTGTATGAATCAACCAGTCTGGGGTTTCTCTACCATCACTCATGTGAAGGTGTACAAGCTGTGCCCCAGACTCCTTTAGTAGTGCACAAATAATTCTCATTGGGAGCTGTATCATTTCTCTACTGTGCAGTTGGACTGGAAAATTGAAAGAAATTCTCAGGAATTCCTTTCAATTAATAATTCAGTAAAAGGAACAGTTTGTTCTATATCTATATGATTGCAAGTCAGTAACATTTCATAAAGATGACCTCTGAAGATAAGTAAATTCCACAGTATTACTTGATAGGTGCTATGTGCTTTTATAGAAAGATTACAACCACTGAAATGCACATCTTCTAAAAAGCCCTGACTCTGATGACATAGTTAGGGAAGTAATAGCTTTGCAAATGAGAATAATTCAACCTGGAAAGGTAGCATGTAAATCAAGGAACTAGTAATTTCCACTGAACTGAGCTATTTTGTTTCATAACTGCAGCAAGGAATGAACAGATATGTCATCTTTCCTTTGATGCTGCAAAGTTATGACTATATTTGTCCTAAGTAAACTGGAAGTCTGTGGTGCATGAAGATGTATAATTCTTGTTTTAAATGATTGACTGTAAAGAAAACAGAACACATTTTTCTGTAGTTTAGAGCATTGTAAAGAAGTACTTAGTAAATCTTTCGATAACATCCTCAGCAGTGGTGGGATGCAAGTGTTGATTTTACAGCAGCTATGAGGATGAGGGAAATAGGAAGGTGACCTGTGGGATGGCTGGCAGCCAGTTTGCAGATAGCTTCTGCTTTTTAAGTTGGACAGCTGCAGCACAGACAGATTTTTTTAACTTTTTTTTTTTTCTTTCTTGCCTACCAATTTGATTGCCAGGAGGATAAGGTACACATTTTCTTCTACAGTTACAAACCAGAACTTCCTAAATGCTAAAATAACCCTCAACAACATTGAGCTGTCATGTCCCTGCCTCTTACATGCCTACATGTTCTTGCATTTTACCTTGATATTATTGAAAAACTTTTCCCATAATTCTATATCCTCTGCATTCATCTTCATGCTCTGCAAACAAGTTAATTCAAAACAAGCAGATTTAACAACTTTGAACTGTTGGTTTATGACAATCTGAATATAAGAGGAAGGATTTAGCAGTTCTGCTCTGAAGTAAATTAATAGTAGAAAAGCCTCAAAGATCTCATAAAAACGTTGGGAATAATTATTTGAGGAGCTTACATATTATATTATTTTTCATATTGGATAGCACTAATAATACTAGACATAGAGAACAAAGTTCCAGAATTTATGTCCACAAAGTTGTTGTTGTAAATACTTTTCATGAAAACAGTATCTGCTTGTTTTGAAAGTCAAAAAGGCAGAATTCCATCTCTTATGTTCTTTAAAATCCTGTGGTAATGACTCAGGTCCGACTGGCCAAGTTGACTGTAAATATCTATTAAATATTTCAAATTTCACTGAAGAAAAAGCAAAAGTGCCATAATAAACATTCAAAACTGAAAGAAAATGGTACTGTGATGCTGTCTAAATTAGAAAATCTCAAGCCCTTGTCAATTCTTTCCTGCTTTGATAGAGTATTTAAAATATATGAGTGAGAAATCGTTCTTATTTTTGAGATTTAAAAGACTCCATGTAATGCTATGTTTAAGAAATATTAACAGAATTAAGCTGGCAAAACTATGCTGCTTCAGTTTTAGTATTAGCAGCTGTTCCTAGTCATTTGAATAAAATGCAAATTCCACATCTCATGAAATCTATTTTGTTCCTTTTAAGTGACAAACAAATGGAAAGACATTAACATATGTACCCACTTACTAGACAGACCAATATTTGACCATTTTGTATGCATTTATTTTAAAAGATAAACCAAATAGACTAAACCAATAGAAATTATGGACCAACCTCTTGCTTAGGTACCCACACTTATTTAATGTGGCTAGTCAAGGATTAGTGTTCCACGTGAAGAAGTGGATTCAAGGAGCAGTTATGTTGTTAAATTTACTGGAAATTGTCACTCTGTTTCCAGCATACAATGACAGATGCTACAATTCTCTTGGAGGATGTACAGAAGATGAAAGACAAAGGAGAAATAGCACAGGCATATATTGGACTGAAGGAAACAAACAGGTACAAGTTCTTTTTCTTTATTTTGTGATCACTTGGGATCTGCTGTGACACACTGTATATCATGTTCAGTCAGTTCCATCTGTGTATGTCTAGAGAACACTCACAGCTGGGGTTGTAATTTGATTTCATTAGTAAAATTGTTGTGAGCAGTATTTGAAAGGATTTGGAAATAATGGGGAGATGTAAAATGAGACTTTCTGGATTTCCATCTTCTTAGCCTCTAATTGCTGCGTGGCCTAGCCTGGGTGCTATTCCCCAGGCTGATTGTCACCCTCTGAACTGCAGTGGTCACAGTAGTCTGTGGCAATGCATTTATTGTGACAGCACAGAGTGCTGTAACCAGCTGGGCTGTCACTAGGAACTGAATTGCATCACTAAGAAGAAAAACACGTAAACAAGAAAAGTAATTTGCTAAGTTGTTTTAGAGTGTTTTTTGTTTCTCTTTGATAGTAACTGTACTGTAGTATGTAATGTCCTTACCGTGTCACCTCATCACCATCACATATATCTCTTGTATTTTTTTAAACACGTTTCTTGAAAGGCAATCTCCCCAGGACTATCATATGCTGAATGAGGACGGAGAACTTTGGCTGGCTTATGAAGGGTTAAAACAAGCCAACAGGTTACCAGACTTCAGAATGTTTTTTTTTTTCTTCATTTGCATCTTCTTTTCTAGCTAACTGTGCCCCTTGCTATGGGTTTGCTTTAGCTACAGGACTTCTATTGCTTTAACAGTTAGAAAAAAATTCAACAAAAAATTATACAAATTGAGGAGTTTCCTCAAACCTAGTCACTAAAGCTTTCTACTTGTCGGGTTTTATTATTTAAAAAGTTTAAGATGGCACAACAGCCAATACATAAGTCATAAGAATACTTGCACAAAATTATTAAAAGACTATAAAATACCAGAAGCTCCACAGCTGGAAAGTATTTGTAGTCATGTACTCTTTGTCTGCCTTTACACCAGGTTTCAAAATTGATATTCCTTACAGTTTTTCAGCCTAAAGAAGTACAGTCATTTTAGCAATTATTAAACTTTTGATTAAGTGGTTTCAATGTACTCCTAAATTTCAAACTGAAGTGGATCTTACTCTCCTTGTGTCTCAAGTTCAGTAAATGAAACATTTTTCTCCAATGTCTCTCCATGCCAGATTCAAAATATAAGTCACAAAATTATCAAGAAAGAGAAGTAATCTTTAGTTCCTCGTGGTGCTGTTGAGCCTCAGTGGGACCACTGTGGTCTCTGCAAGGACTGTGCAGGTCATGGGGCAGGCGAGAGTCGCCTTGTCAAGGAGTTCAGCTCTGGCTCTGTGTGCTCATCGGTGCCTCTGACATCCAAAATGCTTCCTAGTCCTGCCCTGACCACTAATTCACTGCAACAGCACTGCTGGTTCCTCAGTGTATGCATTTGGTAGCAGTAACTACAGAAGGTGGTATTTTGCAATGACTGCTACTAACTAAAGTCTTTCTTTTTCTGGCGCTAACACATTCTACCCCTAACACTGTTGTGTAAACCTGTGAAGATCTTACTCAGAGCAGGTGTTCTGCAGAGCAGGATGGGAGTTGGTTTGCTCTGTGCCTCTTGCCTCTTGTCCTGGCACTGTAGGGACAAGAAGCTTTATATTAAATGGCAGAGCACTGCAGGTAAATGACTATTTGCCCTTGCGTGCTTCTTCAGTCTAGTTACTAATAAATGTTCCTGCCTTATGCATATTTAAACCCTGAAATATTGTCTAATTGAACCCTGGTAGTCACTAGTATTGTCATTTCCTGTGTATGTACAAAATTATGAGTCAGAGCCCTTGGACAGTGCCTTGCAAGCAGGAGTGGATCCCCCAGCACTGCCTGGCAGGAAGCTGGTATGTGTTATCCCCATTTCACAATGAGAAGAATTTGAGATGTGATGTGCCCAATGGGAAAGAACAAGTTAGTGGTGAGGATTTTCAGTCCTGAGTCTGATTGTCTTGTTGACTTTTCATGCATTAAGGATGACCCTCTGAAAAATGTTGGGTTTAATGTAAAAATAAAGATTATTTATGTGCATTTGAAATTAAATGGTTTCTGGCTGAAAAAGTTAACTCTAAAAATACTTTCCATTGTTAATATTGCAAGGTGCTAGTTTAAGTGAACATAGTGTCATCTTCATCTGAGATTATTTGATTTGTTTAGAGGTAAAACCTCTTTAAAGCCCCTTCAGTCAA
The DNA here is from genome assembly GCA_013397245.1 of Thryothorus ludovicianus. Lineage (NCBI taxonomy): Eukaryota > Metazoa > Chordata > Aves > Passeriformes > Certhiidae > Thryothorus > Thryothorus ludovicianus. The sequence continues at coordinate 471,073 of VZTB01013362.1, read as the reverse complement.
TCTGAGAAGACTTAGCTTTACATTTATTGCCACAGTGGCACCCTGTACAGTACATGTTCAATCAAAGGAAACGCAAAGCAATGTCACAATTAGCTTCTCTCTTCACTTTTTGATCATGCAAGCTTAATTTAATTAGAAGGCATACTGAAGGGTTTAAAGAGTACTCTGCCTTTTTCATTTTCCTTTGCAAGCCATGGCTAATTGTTCCTGAGCAACAGCTAAAGCTTTACACTCCCTCTGAGAATTGGGGATGCAGCTTTCTAAGCGTGTTCACACAAACTGTTGCTCAACCTCCTTAGGCTGCTGGAGTCTCAGCTTCAGTCGCAGAAGAAGAGCCACGAGAATGAGCTGGAATCGCTGCGAGGTGAGATCCAGAGTCTGAAGGAGGAAAACAACCGGCAGCAGCAGCTGCTGGCCCAGAACCTGCAGCTGCCTCCGGAGGCTCGCATCGAAGCCAGTCTGCAGCATGAGATCACCCGGCTGACTAATGAGAACTTGGTAAGAGAAATGATGCTGCAGGAGCAGGCACGGGCACTTACAGACCTGCCACACCTGCAGGTTCTTATCATTTTTCAGATGGCAGCTTCCTGCAGAGAAACTGCACGAGGGTGGTGGTTTTCTTGAGCGTAAGCTAATGGGGGAGAGAGGCTTGTGATTGCTCCTGAAGTAAATAATGTTTCAGGAAATTGGTTTGAAGTTTGGGGCACGGAGGAAGCTTGTGGTTCTCAGCTTTCAACTGGTGAGTTTAGTCAGGGCTATGTAGAATGTTGATATCCAGGGAAGTCATAAAAACTAATAATTGCCAAGGAATGGTGTTTCCCCTGAAATATGTTAGTTTGTTTATTTCATTGAGAAACTCTGATGTAATTTTTTCATGTAGTTTATCTTCCCATTTCTCTCCTCCCTGCCTGAAGCTACACAGATAATCCACTGTGTTATGAGCTCCAGTTATTGAATATGTTCTGAAAAAAGAAACAGTTCCATAAAAAGAAACTTGGTTAGAAGTCACTTAGCTAATAGTTGGTGTTCTGTGTGTACTGCACATTTTTGTATGAAGGAAGGATTGGGCAAAACTCCTTACCTTCTTCCACAATGGAGTATGTTCATCCTATGTGGGCTACTTAATTTCTAGGGAAATCTTCCAAAGAGACCTGTGTTGGCTTGCTATTGGTAAAGGGACACATGCTACTTCAGCCAGAAAAATCCTGGCTGTGATTGTCATTGCTTCCTCCAAACAAGCCAAGGGGTAGTGTTTCCTGCTAATGTACATGACAGAAGTTATCAGTGTTGGGGTCTTGTCTTAATACCAAAAATTTTGAGCAAAGTATCAGATAATTCAGCTGATACATGGTGGAGACCTGGTTAAAAGTGTAGGTTTGCCTCAGCAGCCGCAGTCTTTCACTGGCAAAGGTAGATGGTGAATGTTTCTGTCTCAGCAGCTCCCTCCTGCTGCTTGGTCATATGTTACAATTTTTAGCCATTTTTTCCCCCCAGAGACCTACTCATCACGTTGTGTTCCCAAGACAACACACAGTCATGTAATTATATCCCAGAAGAGTTCTCTTTGTTTTCAAATACACTGAATGTAATTTTACTTGTTTAATATAAACTCATTCCTTAGTATTTCACTTCAGATGTTTGAGTATTGCAAGTCCACTCCGAGCCAGGTGTATGTTTCAGCTCCACTCCTAGCCCTGGAGTGGAAACAATTTGCAACTTTCCAGATGCTGTGTTAGAATTGTAGTGTTTGCTGCAGTCCCATCTTGATTAGCATAAGAAAATGTCCTGTCCCTGTTCTCACAAAGGTTGTATTCCATGCTCTCACAGTCCCAGTGTGGCCCATTTTTAAAAGATCTGACTGTTCTGCAACTCCTCTGCATCAGCTTCTCTCTGGGACATGCTGGCTTGAACACAACTAGGGCCATACTAGTGCTAAAAGTAGGAGATTCTTGTTGTATTCTGATTTAATCTGTGCAGTGCTCACTGAAGTGTCAGTGTCTCAGAGGGAGGGAGAAAACCAATCCTGTCCCTATTTTTGCAGTTTTATGAGGAGTTGTATGCAGATGACCCCAAGAAGTATCAGTTGTACCGGATTTCCCTTTACAAGAGGATGATTGTATGTAGCTCACGTGAATCCTGCTTCTCTGTTGTCTCGGTCGCTGTCTCTGAAGCACTAATTGAAAAGCAGGCTGTCTCCTTTTCTCCCTTTCAGAGGAAATCCCCATGCAGAGAGCTTCATGATGCCAATTACTTCCTTCACTGCTTTTTTTGTTAGTCTTAGTGTCCTTTGTGTAATCGGTGTTTCTTTTTGATGCACAGTTTTGTTACTAATACGAGGCTTGCCCTGTGAGCAAAGCAGTTTCTTTTTGAATACTACTTAATACTGCCCTGGAAAAGAGGTACATGACACAATAGATGGTCAATTTTCAAAACTACTCTTTGATTTGGAACTTTGATATGTTTAGATTCAGTTCAGAAAAGTAGAGGACTGATCATACAGGTCCTTACCAAGGTGAATAATGCCAGCAATCCAGTCATAGCCTGATTTTATTCTTATTTTAATATTTTTCAGAAATGCAAAATATGAAGAATGACACTGGAAATAATATTTTCATACTAATTAAAGACAGCACCATATGTGAACTTGAAAGAGTATAATTTATGAGTTTCCAGATCTTAATGAGATGTGAAATCTGTTAAATTTGTTTAGAGGAAACACAGAAAAAACTTTATTTGTCCTCACATAGAGGTTGTTCTGAAATCATATCCCTTCCCTGATAAATTCTAAATATTCTGTCAAACTTACATGTATATTTTTGTTAATTTCATGAGAACTTGTTTTCTCTGACAACAAGTATGTATTGTTATTAATAGGATTTCTGTTGTAAAATTGACAGTGCTTTGGATGTGAAGCATGACCTCCATTCTGTCATCAACAGGCCTAATATCTTACTGCTCCAATATATTGTATCAGCTTGTAAATTCTTTTACCATATGGTTAAGGTTTGTGCTCATGCTGCTCTGAAATTTTTCAGTACTTCAGAAGAGATGGAGTTTCCCAGATGATGCTTTTGATGCAGGGAGTTCATGACCCCTTATGTTCTTACCAATGCCAAGAATAATCCTCATGCTTAGGAGATTTTTCTTCTAAGCTGCTTTCCAACACTTAACCTGGAATGGCTTTCAGGTTTTTTGAGCTTGAGGTTTTGCTTTCTTTAGAAAGACTTTCCCTTTTTAAATTACACAATTATTTTATGAATGTACTCCAACAGATATGTCATGCAAGTATTCAAAGATAGATTTCTGGGGAGTGTTCCTTTGAAGGACAAATATGGTTTATTAGAAGAATAGGACTTTGAAGTGCTAGATGTTATTCAGGTACAGAATAAAAACATGTGAGAAATTAGTTTCAGTGTAAGGAAGTGATGACAACAGGGGAAAGGGCAGAGCAACACAAGAAATGGTGTTTGGATGTTTGATTTGGTAAATTTGAGTGCATGTTACTGTCTTTCTAGGAGTCTCTCACATTCTCATAACATGGATAGGTCTGAATAAGGAGTCAGTCTTAAAGACAAGAATAAATGATGCAGAAATACAGGATAGCTGTTTAATAATGAAGAAAATAATTTCTGTGAGGCATTTGGAAGAGCAGGGAGGAAGCATTAGGGAGAGGTGTTTGCAGCAAGATATCTTCTGCTGTACGAACTGACCTTGTTCTGAGTGTCTGCAGAATCTACCTGCCTACAAGCTTTGCCTTTGTCATGCTTCATATAACCTAATACTATTTGCAATATTTGGTTTGTGTTATAGGCAATGTACCAGCTTGCAACCCTCAGCCAGAGGATGGCACTTCTGTTCAGCTTTCCTCACTGCCTTGTAACTCTACAGCACTGTTTTTGTCTCTGTCACACAGTACAGAATTGTTCCCATATCTTAATCTTTTCCTTATTTTAATTTACAGGATTTAATGGAGCAGCTGGAAAAGCAGGACAAAACTGTTCGCAAGTTAAAGAAGCAGTTGAAAGTATTTGCTAAGAAGATCGGTGAACTTGAAGGTACTTTTATATTTTGAGAGAAAAATTTTGGTTTACTTGATACCATACCCGGAGATTCTTGCAGTTGTGAGGTCTTCAGTAGCTTTAGCCTCTGTTGACTGCAGAAACAGGACTTGTGCTCAAAACTCAGTGTTCCTTTATGAACCTTTAGAAGATTTGTGAAGAATATGAGAAAAAGAGATTGATGTTTCTCTGAAGGCAGAAAGTATTAAAACATAAAGGAATATTTCCTGTGCTGTGTATCTGGTTTTATCAAGAGAAAAGCAATACTAAGTATGAGCCAGGCAAAAATGAGTTACCCAATTTTCCTTTGAATGTGAAGGTTAGTTACCTCCAACTAAGTGGATTTTTTAAAAAGTCTTACAATATTGTTCAGTTACTTCTCTGGACAATATCACAGTAATGTTTGTACATAATACAGAGTGGGAGAATGCTCCTGAAAATATAGTTTGGTCTGTGTTTGTTGCCTAATTAACTTAGGAAGATGCAGTAGGTCTGATTGGGATGGAGTTAACTTTCATCATAGCAGCCTGTGTGATGCTGTGTTTTGGATTTGAGTCTCTAACACTGCTGGGAACATGCCAGTGTTTTGGCTACTGCTGAACAGAGCTGGACAGTGTCAAGGTTTCCTCTTGTTCCCACTCTGTCCCCTCAGTAAGCTGAGGTGGGAGGGCACACGGACACATAGCCAGGACACCTGACCCAGACTGGCCAAAGGAATATTCCATATGCTGCACCTCCTGATGTCAGGACCCACGGGAGGGTTTTTTCTGAAACAACACAAGGTTGCTGTTGTTTGAGACTGACTGGGCATCAGTTCCCTTGGGGTGGGTGTTTATCATGAGTAATTGCCTTTGCTGTGCTTCCCACCATCCCAGCCCCTTTTCCTTCACTTACTAAACCACCTTTTTCTCAACCAACAAGTTTTCTCAGTTTTACTCTTAACATTCTCTTCCCTGTCCTGCTGGAGCCAGGACTTTCCTTAGGAATGTTACAGAAATGTCTCTGGTATGTATTGATTTCACTGGGAAATGTAATATTTCTTTTCATTCTGTCTCTGAAGTGGGCCAGATGGAGAACATTTCTCCTGGACAAATCATTGATGAGCCTATTCGTCCAGTTAACATTCCGCGGAAAGAAAAGGACTTCCAAGGGATGTTGGAATATAAGAAGGAAGATGAACAAAAACTTGTCAAGAATCTTATTTTAGGTAAGCATCTTTCTCATTTGTGGCCTCCTCTGCTTCCATGCATTCTGAAAAATGAATGATAAGGACACACAATTTGCATTAGGAAATGAAGAGCTTATTTTGGTTTTGACAGTGTTCAGTTTGTCTACCATTCCTAAATGTGTATTGTGATCTAATTATCCTTCCTGATGAGTATAGTACATATTAACATGCCTGCATATTTTTAGCAGTCATTTATATTCTCTTACTCTGTTCTTTTACTAAGAAAGTGACTCTTAGTTTTGCTCTGAGTTTTCACTGGCCAGATATATATACCTATACATGTATATGCTACTAACTGGGGAGGTTGCAATTACCTCATATAACATCTTCCAATGACTTGACACTTAACGAGATGATGTGTGTTTGTTTTTCCCAAGAGCTGAAACCACGTGGGGTAGCTGTCAACCTGATTCCAGGACTACCAGCATATATTTTGTTCATGTGTGTGCGCCATGCAGATTACCTTAACGATGACCAGAAAGTGCGGTCGTTGTTGACTTCCACTATCAATGGCATCAAAAAAGTGCTGAAGGTTAGTTAGTCTGCTTAGTTTAGAAAAAAAGGTTAATTTAAAATTCACTTTTGGTTTTATGATAGGAGAATGAGAGAAAGGCTTTGAATGAATTGGCTCTGGATTTGTGGTCAGTGAACTCCCACTAAAATCCTAAGAGTTGTGTTAAAGAAATAAGAAATTACATTGCTGCCATTTTATCCATATAGTAGCAGAGATGCATTGAATTAATGAAAAAAGAACTACCTTCTTCTTAGTTTGAATTGTCTCCCTCCTCTGAATCTCAGCTTGTAAAGTTTTGGATGTAGTCAGAGTTTGCAGAGTGAGTCTTTGTTAATCTTCTCCAGAGCGCTTAAATAAACAGTGTCATTTTCAGTTTTGGTTAACAGATTTCCTCATTTGCATCACCTACAGATTGCACTAATGATAATATGTTACTGCCCAAAGTCTTTGCAAGGAGTTGGCTGGGAGAGTTCAGGCCAGGTGTATCTTGAAGGCATTATTAAGACGTAAATATGTTTTATGCTTACATGTTTTTTTATTTTTTAAATTAGAGAGATGTGTCAAAAGCCAAGCCTTTAATCAAGATACGAGTTTTGAAAAAATACGTGTAAACAATCCTGCAGGGGCTTAGCTATCATAGGAATTTTTGAATGTTTTTAGGTGAAAGAAGTGCACACTATGGAGCTCTAGAACTACTTAGCATATACTCGATCCTGTATTCTTTGGTGAGAGGGGTTTGTTGTTTTGTTTCATTTTCCCTATCAGGCTGCCAAAGTTATGATGTAAGTGGCATTCATCAAAGCTGAATTGTTCCCTGCTCCTCCTGCTGGCTCTGTATCATTCCAGTCTTCCCCGCTGGGCTCTTCACAAGAGTCATTGGGTATTTTGGGAAAACAGTCACATTGCCCTTTCATTTCTGCCCAGAGCAATTAGGATGGGTCTGTAAAACACAGAAAGATCACCTCTGTGGACGAAATCATATTCATGAAAAATACTATGGAAAGCAGGGAGGGTGTTAAATGGTACTTTGCCAAACCCCTTGCTTTCTTAATACATTACTGTAATGCACAAAGCTTTCCAAAACATCAGAATGAGGATCTACTCGAAAGTGTATTTTAAGTGTTTAGTTGTGTATCTTGCATTCTATTATTTTATTTCTCCTACCAGCCTTTGCTGAACTGTGTTTGTTTTTATCTTCAGAAAAGAGGAGATGACTTTGAGACAGTGTCCTTCTGGCTGTCGAACACCTGCCGCTTTTTGCACTGTTTGAAGCAGTACAGTGGAGAAGAGGTAAGCAGTGCTCCTACTCTGGTTTCTCTTGCTCTCCAATACTGTTGTCAGCACTGCTCTTTAACAAATCCTGTATGAAAGATCTAGTCATAGTCCCTTAAAATGGCTGAAGCTTTGGGAATGATGGTGACAGCATCAGTGGAAAGCACAGGGATACAAGATTTGAACCAGCTTCCCTATATTGTGGGCTGGGACCCAGAGTCTAGATAACATTGGGCTCCCAAAAGGGCCAGCTCAGATTAAGCAGGAGAATCTGTCAGCTACTTTTGTGTTTTTTAGCAATGATTCACTGCACTCCCTATCAAAAAGGCCATTTTAAGCCTTTTAGCCATGGCAGACCAGTTGGTATTTCGAGGCTGTGATATGCCCAATTCCTCTTTCAAGCTTAACTGGGCTTTTGGCCATAGCTGGCCAGGTGAAAATGCCCGTGCTGGAGTGGGAGGGAATCTTGCCTGCCAGAAAGCTGGCAGAGTTTGTTCCTGTGTCACAGACCTGAAATTTTGAGGTAAGGAAGCAGATGCTGTGGGCATCACACTTGAAAAGCAAATTCTAGCAATCAGACAAAGTTCCAAACTAAAATTTTGAGGGGCTGAGACTGAAGGTATTATTTGTCAGTTGCATGATAGAAAATGGAAATACTGGCTTCGTGTAATATTTTTGTGTGCTACTGAAAATTTCTGTTATTTTATGAATTCAGGGGTTTATGAAGCATAACACACCTCGTCAAAATGAACACTGCCTCACTAATTTTGATTTAGCTGAATACAGACAAGTACTGAGTGACTTGGCCATTCAGATCTACCAACAACTTGTCCGAGTATTGGAAAATATTCTGCAACCAATGATTGGTAAGGCAAAGTTGAATTCCTTAAGCTTCCCAACATAGTACCAAAATGAAAATCGTGATGGTGGTAGTAGATGTATCTTGTATTTCTTCCTAAACAGTAGAGTTTCATTAGTAGTTCTTGTGGTCTTCTATTCATAGATGACAAGGACTATTCTGGACAGGTTGGATTAGAGGAAAAACTAAACTGTGACTGGTTCTTCTGGCAATGCCAGAATAAATTGGTATATCTTATTCATGCTTGGCATAAATCAAGCATTTGCAGGAAGAAGCTGTCAGGACAATCTTTCCCTGTCTGTTGGGAAATATCCCATGGAAAAATTAGACTTTAATTACATGAGCACTCTTAATTGAAAAATTAATATGGAAAAAAAAGTTTGGTTGTTGTTATGGACAGCAGTAAGGAATTAAATCACAAGAAATGATAAAGCTAACATTCAGAGAAGTTTGGTTTTTTTTCATTAAGAATACTTCTCATTTTCTCTTCAGACAGTACTCCCACACAAATTTTCATGATGCTTTCCAATCACAACATTTAGAAGAATGGAACATCTCTCAGTTTGCTGACTCTGCTGCTCATATGACCCTGGGAAGAAAAAAGTACTTTCCTGAGCTAGATTCAGACTGTCCTTTTAAACACACGTGCTGTAATCTTTGTAAAAACCCTGTGAACTTAGATTTTGCAGAACACAGTGGGACACTATTTCTAGAGATCGTGGTAAACTGGCTAGCAGAAAGCCCAGCCTGCTCCCTCTGCTTTGCTGTCTTGCACGATATGCTTGTGTATCAGCAGTTTTCAGTCATTACAATCATGGTGTCAATGAAATGCAGTTTCAGGAATGCTGGAGCACGAGACCATCCAAGGTGTCTCGGGGGTGAAACCGACAGGGCTGCGGAAGAGGACATCCAGCATTGCTGATGAAGGCACCTACACCTTGGACTCCATCATCCGGCAGCTGAACTCCTTCCACTCGGTGATGTGCCAGCATGGGATGGACCCAGAGCTCATCAAACAGGTGGTCAAGCAGATGTTCTACATCATTGGGGCCGTGACGCTCAATAACCTTCTCCTGCGCAAGGACATGTGCTCGTGGAGCAAAGGAATGCAGATAAGGTGGGAAAGCTTGTGGCAGTTCTCTTGAATGCACTGCTGGAAATGTTATTGAACTCTTGACATTGCTGAATATCATTTTGATGGAGCTGCAGATACCTGGAATATTTATTTTTCCACATGCAAATAGGTGCAGGTGATGTTAAACTGATTTGGTTAAATTCGGTTAAAAACAGCTTAGTTCAGTTTGGCCAAATCCTTCCTGACGTTCAAGGAAATGTGGCAGAAACAAACCAAGAAGTGTTTCATTATCAAGTGGGAATCAGAACTGTAGGTGAAATGTTGATGATTGCTTCCTTAGCTTTTAGAGAAGAATAGCAAACATACCAGCTGCTTTTTTTTGCATGCTGGTGGTGCAGTGGATACCTCTTTGTCTACAGTAGTTTGCTGCATCCTGAGGTAAAGCCATCTGAATCATCTCCTGCATTTCACATCACTTGTCCAGTGGATTTTACTGGCATATGTCAGAAAATTTAGCCAGGGCATTCCAGTCCCTCAAGTTACCTCCCACAGCTTCACTGTACTTTGACATGGACAAAATCTAATTTGCCTATCTTGTTACCACATTCACACAATTAATAGGAACAGAAACAAATAGGAAAGTCTAGTTAGTGGAAATCTTTGACCATAATTTCTCACTGTTAGGAAAGCTAAAATCCCTGCCTTAATTGGAAGAAAACAGTGTGAAGACAAAATAACAAGAAGGAAAAACACGTAAGGACAAAGATGCAGCACTGGGAAAGAGAAATTGCACATGCTCCATTTATCCATAATCAGGCATTAATGTTCTTGATGCTCTTACCTCTTTGTACAGATACAATGTAAGTCAACTGGAAGAATGGCTACGTGATAAAAATTTGATGAATAGTGGGGCTAAGGAAACCCTGGAACCCCTCATCCAGGCTGCACAGTTGTTGCAAGTAAAAAAGAAAACAGATGAAGATGCAGAAGCCATTTGTTCAATGTGCAATGCACTGACTACTGCCCAGGTAAGCAAATCCTCATTGCCTTGCTGTCCCTCCTGAGCAGCTCTCTGCTCTGTTGATATTTGCTATCCCTGCCAGCACTGCTGTCACACATGAATTGGAGGTTTCTTACTTTGTTTTGCTAAAACAGGTTAGGTTGGAGGGGTGAAAAAAGGACCAGACCCTTTTGAGTCTGATGTTTGAGATAAGTTTTGAACAAATGAGAGGAAGTTCAATAGATTATGTAGGGTGCAGTCTCCCAATTTTTGGAAATCTTTTGGATCATTCAAAGACATCTCTGTACTCCACACAACTCTGCTTAGGATAGTAGGAATTGATAGTAGGAATTGGTACCCAGCCAAGTTGATGGACAATTCAAACAGAGCTGTTGTCTGAGTCTGCAAACAAGAGTGTAAAGTTTCTGTACCCATTAGCCTCAAAGGCTGAACCAAGTGGATCTCAGTAAACAGACTCCTATTTATGAAAGCTCAGGTTTTGTACAGATATGTTGCACTTCTTTTTCAAACCATGCTCTATTTGCATAGAGCTTGTACAGGAATTACTGGACCCAAGCATCTTTCATGCTTACTGAACAATTCTCACCATGAAAAGGAAGAAATTTCCCAATTTCTTTCACAGCTGTGTCAGCACTAGCAGTTGCATTGATAAAGCCATTTCAATTTATTAATTCACATTACTGGAAAATCACTTTGTTTTCTACTGAATAAGAAGCTAGAATTCCATGCACTGTGTTTTAACTTTTTAACAAAGTGTTTTGCTTTTTTAATAAAAGGAATAGTAAAATAACAAAGAGAATTTTTAATAGGTTTTACAAGTTTCACCCATATTATTATTTAGTCTCTGTTATGTAATTATTTCCTTTGGTGGTTTTTAGCTCTGTTTTTAGAGAAATAGCTCACCCTCTTGAAAAAAAAGTAAAGTTGTAAGACAACTACAGAGGTCATGACTACAGGGTCAAAGTTAGGGTGAGAAATACATCATGGTTTTGGGGGTGGTTAGGAAAACAATCAGTTACTTCTTGTATCGTTTTTCCATCATTGGTATTCTCATCACATATGTAGAAATTTAAGGTTTTAACCTCCAAAGAGCATGTGTTCTGAAGGAGGCAGTCATTTAACATAGCATTGAGCAGGGTGATGGAATTCTGCATTAATCCATAAAGCAAAAAAATAACAGATACTATTAAATAATTTTCTTTTTTAAAAAGCTAATTTTAAAATTGTTATTAGTAATCACAGATGCATCTGTTGATTGATCAGTAACATGAACCTAAAAGTGATTGTTCTTCTTCACAGATTGTAAAAGTTCTGAATTTATATACTCCAGTTAATGAGTTTGAAGAGAGAGTCTTGGTGTCATTTATACGTACAATACAGGTATGTCTATCTTTTCATCAAAAGCCATTTGACTATTTCTAAGAAAACCAAGATAAACCAAAATTGCCTGCGTCCTGAAATACATTCAGGAAAATAAATTAAACTATGCCTTTTAGCTATCATAGTTTAAGAGCATTGAAAAGATGATGTCAGCCCTAAAATTTAAGCAATCACAAGTTCTTCCCTCCAGATTTACATGAAAGTGTTAGTTTCCCTGTCAGTATGTATGAGGTTTTCAGGTGAGAGGTTTTGGTGCTTATTCATCTCTGTGTATGTAAGCTCACTTGTATGACAATTTTTCAAGCACTAATATTTAGATACGCAAATTTACTCAGACCTGTGTCTGCATGTGAAGTTCTGTGCTTTGAAAACTGAGGCCTATATCCATACCAAAGTTCTTAATTTAGTCCTTCTATTTTTGTATATATTGGTGAAAATGTAAAGTTTTGAAAACCCGAAAGAGAAGCAGCCAGAAGACCAAAATTAAAGAAACAAACGTGAACTTTCTAGTCTATTAGAATTGCATTACAGTATAGCTAGATAAGGGAGATGGGGAAGGTAGAACTGAGATAAAGCTGTAATTCCACTTACTGAAAAGATGGTTACCAGACACTGGGCAAAATCTTCCTTTTGCAGGGCATCTGAGTATTCCCAGGTTGCACTGTAAGGGAGAGATGTGCAGAACTGAGGGTGATCAAAGTAACTGCAGTTTAATGGCACAGTTGGTGTAAATGTGTTGGCTCAGGTTAGCACGGAGTGTGTGTTTGCACACTCACATCTGGAAGCTCAGATCCTCTGTGAGGTGATTGTTATCAGTCAGCTGGCTAAATGCTGATGTCATCACTTTCTTATCTTTGCAGGTTCGTCTTCGAGACAGGAAGGACTCTCCTCAGTTGCTCATGGATGCTAAACACATCTTCCCTGTTACTTTTCCGTTCAATCCATCCTCTCTGGCTTTAGAAACCATTCAGATCCCAGCCAGCTTGGGCCTGGGATTCATATCACGTGTCTGATCCCAAGGATGTCCCGTCAGTGTTAGATGGAGAGCCAGTTGCCTGATATCTGTACCTGTTAAAAAAACATAGTGAGCCACTAAACCCACGTTTTCTGAACAAAAGCCTGTCTAAGCCCAGGTGTGTAGTTAAGGTAGCTGGGAAACTGCACAGCAGCACCACAGGCTGAATGCTCATAGAAGGGTGTGAATTTGTGCTCAGTCATTGCATTTATGAGGACATCTCTGATTCATGCATTTCCAGAGCATGGAAATCGGGCTTGGACAAAAATTGTGTCTTCAGCTGTCTAGAGACATTTTTAGATCTTTAGTAACATATTTAAATAGTGTAAATTAAAATCCGTATGTATCTTCTCATGGGTGGGGACCAATGGGGACAGTCACAGTCCTGGACATGGAAAACTTGAAAGTAAGGCATTTTGTAGTAGAATACACAATCACGTGGGAGCCTGTTACATTTAATTTGTAAAAGCTGGAATGGAAAAACACAAACTGGCAATATATCAAGTTATTTCTTAAACCACTTCCTCATTTATGTCAGTTTGACATAAATTGTAGTGATAAGTCCTATAGCTCACTATATGCTCTAACTTAGGTGTTCATTTGTTAGAACTGTGGTTTACCAAGCAAACTAAATCGCTGCTGCATATTCTGTTGTTTTAAATGTATGACAGTATCATACTAAGCACTAAAAATAAGATACTTTGTTTTTTGTTGTCAACCTTATTTACAGTCTGTTGCAGTCTGTTATTTTAACTGGATTTTTGCACATTGTATCAAGTAACACCTGTAGAGGAAAATGGTAACTAAGCACAAGTAGCACACTGGAAATTATACGTTTAGTTATTTTTAAAAGTAGTTAGCTAAAAATACAGAATCTTGAAGCAAAAGATCAGAAGTCAGTCATGAGTTTAGTATTTATTTAGATTATAGAGTCTGTCTATGTTGTTCTTTGTTTGTAGACCCCAGAGATGACAATGTGTATTTTGAGTATAATCTCTTGGTTTTTTGCCACTTAAAAAAAAACAAAACAGAGAAAAGTCTTCTTTCACACTGGAATATGAGAGGAAAAACTTGAATAGGAAATTTCTGCAGTAGCCCAAGGCTCTCATTCTTAGAAAGGCTGACTAACAAGAAAGTTAAGTAGGTTTTGACTATGATGCTGTCACTTGACTATGATTCATGCTGATTTAATGGTTGGAAATCAGAGTGCATAATGAGAAACTGAGTTATTTTGAATGTTGCACATTTTACTGGAAAGATTTTTGTCTCACACATCTTGGATCTGCTGTATAAAATTCACATTTCACAATGTGAGGCATAGGCGTGGAAGCCTCGCGTAAAGTTCCACTTCTCTGGTGTATGGCTCAAATATACATGTAAAAATAAAGCCACACACATTGCTCAGTTGCATTGTGCAATATTTTTAATGTATTATAATAATCTGCATCTTAGCATTACCATTAATTTATTTTACAGTATTGATAAATAACCTAGAGGTACACTATTAGACTGTTTGGTGCTCCTCTGTTTGCCTGCAAATTCACAGAGAAGAGATTTGCTGTTAAGCAGACTGAAACATTTCAGTTTTGTTTTACTTGAGAGGCAGACATGTTGTTTGTATGGTTGCTAAAATTGGAAATAAAGACAACATAAACTTTGTCAATATCATTTTGAGATGCTCCTGTCATCTTATATTCAAATGGCCCATATTGCATTCAATGGATCATGCCAGTACTTCCAAGGATTTATACTGCATTGTAAAAAGGTTCTGAATGGTCTTTGCTAAATGATTGAGATTTTTTCCTCTGCATCGTATACCAAACACTCCTTTTTCAAATGTTACTTGATTTCTGAAACTGTGGCTGCTGTGAAGTGGCTCCAAATAAGGTGTAAGGTCGTTTTCAGACTGTCAGGGTACTTGTGAGAATGTAATGGCAAAGCCTTCACATCCAGTAACAAGGTTAGGAAAGAAAACACGAGAACATGCTGACCTACCAATTTTTTTCTCCTATTGAAAAACAAACAATTGGCATTACAGAATGTTCATACTGTAGATCAGGAAATGTATCCACTACTTAAGCATTAGTGTTTAAAATGTATGCCTAAATGTATTTTTGTTTATTTTTTAAAGTTTGTTTACCTGTAAAAAGCCTTATTGTATTGTTTCCTTAAAAAAAGTAGTGTTTAGTAATTTATAGGCATCATCCTTAAACTCAGTGGTTTGACTGGTATTACTTTTATATCACATTAAAAGTATATGCTGCTTGACATGTTTTAAAGGAAAATATTTTTGAGTTGGAATAGATGTGTAGTAGGTAATTCATCTAACATTTTACATGGCAGTATTTTACATGCACTTTTCAGAAGTAAAATTTTAGTGTGAGTGTATAGTATAACTTTCACCTTAGGACTAAAATCTCTATAACCATGGAATATAACTCAAAATTATTTTAAAAACTTTTTTTTTTTCCTTTGAATCATTGTTATGCTCTTTTAATGTGGACATATCTTTTATATTTTAATTTATTATCTATTGAGATGATAGATTTTATCAGATGCTGGAAAAATACTTGTCATGACCCCTTAGAAATATATACAGTTATACTACAGATTTTGCACAATAATTACCTCATTCAGTTTGGTGTGTTTTAATTCCAGTGATCATTTTATTCTAATGTTTAGGACACGGTCTTCTATCGAAATTTTGAAAAATTGCTTCTCACACTTCAAACTGGGATGGAACACAAAAGTGCTTAAGTCAGTTAAATGATATTAATCTATCACAGGAAAAAGTAGCATCAGCTTCATTGAAAGTGGATTGATATCCAGCAACATTTGTTTCCAGCTTGGAAACACCAGCAATTGCAATTTGAAGGTCTATATGTAATTTGTGATTTAAACTGAACACATTTCAAATACCATACTAAAACTATGAGTGAACAC
The DNA here is from genome assembly GCA_013397245.1 of Thryothorus ludovicianus. Classification (NCBI taxonomy): domain Eukaryota; kingdom Metazoa; phylum Chordata; class Aves; order Passeriformes; family Certhiidae; genus Thryothorus; species Thryothorus ludovicianus. Next base: position 455,708 of record VZTB01013362.1, on the reverse strand, counting down.
TTGGGTTTTTTAAGATGCTGATACTTCATGTGATGAGTAAAAGCCTTTAAACATAGGTTTTCACTTGATGCCACTACAGTACATAGATGAAAAACAAAACATTGTCAGAATTACCTGAGCTCTGATCTGTTGTAGTGTCTGATGTTGTACTTAGTAAATGTATGCATCATAAAAACTGTAGCCTAATAGCTATCACTGGAAAATGTCCAAATAAAAGTACAACCGTACAGTTTGTTTCAGATTTTTTTGGTTGGCTGGTTGGTTGGTGGCTCATGAGCTGTGTGCTGGCATAGACCCCAGATGGTCACAGGGTTCCTTCTGCCTCCATGGCAGGCTTGGTGTTGACTGCCAAGGGAGTTGGTTAAAATCCGTGGAAGTGTAAATACACACCCAGGTAGCAGCAGTGTGCCATAAACTGTTCAACATGACCCATTTCTGGTTAGGGTGTTTTGTCATCTTGTATTAACTGGTCCTGAAGTAAAATTTGAGCAACTGCACTAAACCATTCCCTTGTGTGCCATGAAAGCTCCACGTGTCGGGTGGGGAGGGCTGGTGGGTTTTGGCGTGGATTCGCCTGCTAAAACATGGCGTTGTGGTTATTCAATTCTTCCTCATAAAGGATATTTATCTGTAGCACCTGCTAGCGCTTTAAACCTACTAAAAGCACTCGGGGTTGTTAATTTTTATCTAATTCTGAGCTCCTCGTAGAAATTCCTTTACAGTGCTTTGTAGGGAGGTCATTAATGTTTCTGTTGGTTTTTTCTGCTGGGTCAGGGCTGCTCCCTGGGGACCGTCTGGCAGCTGCAGTGCCCATCCTTCCCGGTCCCTAAAGGTGTATCCGAGGTGCCGGCTGTGTCGGGACGGTGACTGGGAGCGCTCCCCGGCTCCGCTGGACGGACAGAGCCGGGATCGTGGAGCCTGCTCCGGGGAAGGGCCGGAGCCGGGCGGAGAGCGGAGCCGGGCGAGGAGCGGGGCCGGGGCCGGGCGGAGAGCGGAGCCGGGCGAGGAGCGGGGCCG
>VZTB01013362.1:413147-454632 GCA_013397245.1 Thryothorus ludovicianus | reverse complement strand
GGGCCGAGGGGAAGGGGCTGGGGAAGGAGCCGAGGGGAAGGGGCTGGGGAAGGGACCGAGGGGAAGTGGCCGTGCCAGCTCCGCCGGAGCGCTTCGGGCCGTGGGCACAGCGCGGAGCCGCCCGTGCTGGACGTCGCACCACGGGGCACAGTGGGGAGACACTTCTCTTTGAGAAAAACGCTTCTTTTGGGGGATTCTCGCCCTCTGGGAGCAGATCTCGCTATTCTAGCCAGCGATTAGGCAACGTGAAGGTTTAACTGCCCTTCCCTGGGCACTCAGGCTCGGAGCGCCGCGCTTTTGCTGGGCAAATATTGAATGAGTGTGGTAGAGCTTGGCCCTAAAGCAAAGATTCCTCCTCCTTAATGCGCCAGCTGAAACTTTTGCACAACTTTTCCCTCTTCTCTTGTAGTCACCGGAGTGTTGTGACGTATGGTTTGTTTGCTTAGCTTTAAATAACAAAACCAACAGGGATATGTTGGTGATTTGATAAGCCTGTCCCTCATCTGTTGGCAGCAGCAGCAGCTGCTCCCGTTGAGCTCGGTGCTGGCGGGTCCTGCTGCTGGTGCCGGGCTCGGAGCCGCTGGGAGAACGAACGCGGTTTGCCCAGGAATAATGTCAGGCAGGTGAAGGGGGGAAGGAGTGCGGGTGTAACCTGACACGGAAATGAGCGAACTCCGTCTGTTTACCTGCGAGGCAGGGTTTGGAGACGGACAACTCCGTAGGCTGGGTGCATTTGCCAATGGAGGCTCCTGCAACTCCAGGGGCCTTTGCTGAAGAATCAGTGCATTTATCACCTTCTCCTCCCTCCCTTTCTCGTCCTTGACCTAGCGCAGTTCGTTTTCTTGCATGGGAACACGCTGTGTGCCCCTGAGGCTATTCAGTGGTGATATTCTAACTTGCAAAGAATAACAGCAAACAAAGAATTCAATTTAACAGCCACTTCTTGTAAGCCAGGAGGAGACCCGCATAGTGTAGGAATGATACAAACAAGACTTTACAGTTGGATAAATGTGGAAAACTCAAACGTAAAGCTAATTTAGCGATGTCTTTCGTGTGGCCATTAAATAGATACTTGTGGAACTGGGCTTTTGTCCCCTTGGTCAGATAGATGAAAACATTGCCATTACAGTGGTTTGGGATTGTTTAGAAAATGTCTTTGTGATTTTGGATATGGTATGAAGAAATGCCATCATGCTGAAAGCATCAGCAAAGGTGTCGTGGAAGCAGCTGAGGTTTCTGTGCTTGTTCATCCCCTGATGTTCACCAAATTGCTGTGTGTCTCACTAGAAAGGTCAATGTCTGACCTTGGAGATACTGAAAACTCAGCTGGAGGAGTCACTGAGCAACAGACTAACTCACGGAATGTTCTTGTGCAAGTCTCTCCTACCCTAAATTGGTGTTGATCCTTAGGGGTTAGAATTAAGGGAGCTGCAGCTGTTCAGAGCAGTTTGCAGGGACCTCTGTAGGCACCCACCATGGTTCAGTGGGGTTCTTGGGGCAGAGCCACTCATGCTCTGAGGATCTACTGGACCTTCCAAGGCTTCTTACAAATTAGAGAGGAAGAAAGTAATTTGTGCCAAAACCAACCGTTGCTGGACCAAAACATAAGGGAATACAAGTCCCAAGGTATTTGTGGCTCTACTTACACTCCATGAAATGGTGATTAACATTAATTTGGCAAGTAAGCAGCTGCAGCAGTTCTCACAGGTTTATTTAAACAGCCTATTCCAACTGACAATGAATACAGCTGGGGTGAGGGAATTGAAGGAAGGGTTCTGGCTATCAAAACAGAAAGATGCTGGAAGAGTACATTGTATAGTTTCTTGTGTGAGTAGGGACAGATGATGATGCTTTGTCAAACTCTGTCAGGATGAGAAGGACACACTCCACATCAGTAAAGTAATTCCCTACTGACTGAGGTTTCCAGCTGTGTTATATCCTTTTAAGGAATGATGTTTCCCATAGCTTCTCAGGCAGAGCATTTAAAGAAGTTGCTTTTGCTTCAGCATTTCAACTTCAGCGTAAGAGAACTAAATGGTTCAAACAGCATCACTTACATTCAAATATTTTTTTAAAATATCTGTGCTTCAGTAGTTAGAGATACTTGCTGGATGGAGTTAAAGTATGCCAGCTGATTGCTTGTAAAGGAAGAAACCAGCCAGTAGTCTTTGAAATTTGTCCTAGAGCAGGGAAAGATGTTTGGAGGTTGCACTTCAATCCCATTTAAAGAAAAGGAACTGTGCAGAGTCTTTCCTGGGTATGACAATGTGCCTATGGCAAAATGCATTGAGTTCAGTGTCCTATACTTGAATTCAGGGGAGTGATTGTCTATACTTGATTGTCTGAATTCTGGTAAATGAGTTGCTTTCTCTGGTACTCACTTGTTTGAACCCTCCTAGAAAGGTCTCTCCCTTAAGTTTATTTTATTCTTTGTTCACTGTTAGAGGATTTGAAGAGCCTGGCAACAGTCTGGCCCTGGCTCACCTTCCTGCTTGCTGTGTTGTTCTGCAAACTCTGCTCTGAACGGGAGCAGAATATGCATTTCTGAAATTAACGAGCCTGCTTTCTTTTTTTATTCTTTCATGAAAAATAACAAAGCTACAAAAAATACACCCTGCTGTACAGAGCTAATAATAATTCCCAAAAGTCCTGGAATTGGGTTGCACTTGATGCTTGAAAGGTAATTTTTAGTGCTAGCCTGGTATTATGATAGTAGCTAAGCTAACTGTTGTCTTGTTCTTCTGTTACAGTATAATAGGGTTTGGATCCCTGATAATGAAGAAGTTTGGCAGTCTGCAGAAATCACAAAAAACTACAAAGCTGGAGACCGTTTTCTCCATGTGCAGTTAGAAGATGGAACTGTAAGGAGAAAAGCCTGAATTATTGTGGGGTTATTATGTAGAAAGATAGGACTCACCATTATGGGATCTAAATAGCACATACATATTCCCTTTTTCATCATATTGAAATTGGTACAGTACACATCTACTGCCCAAAATTATGAGGAGTGCAATTCCACTGTCTGTATACATTAGCATGGAGAGCATATCTCAAAGATCACTTTGGAAACCAGCCCTGAAACTTATCCTAAATTGAAGTAAAAATCAGAAGTGCAGGGCAGGCATAGTTCTCTCTCACAGAGCCAGCTGTTGCTTTTTTTGCTATTTTGTGTAAGATGTGTTAATTTTAGTATCCAAGTTCTTTACAGATTTAATACTTGGAAAGCATTTTTGTATTTCTGCATTCCTGTTCCATAAAGACACGTATTAAAGGTATGATTAAAGGATTTTTTGAAAGAAATATAAGTGGATTTTTAAAGTTTCTGTAAAGAAAACTGAGGGATTGCAGGTAAGGATAGTTATAGAGCTGACTTAAGGTCTGACCAGGTCTTTACTTTCATTCAGTTGCAGCTGATCTATTATTCTCATCTGTACATTAAATATGCCTCTGTTTAGAGAGCTAAACATGTGTCCCGTTTTTACAGATTTCAATACAAAATATTGTAAATAAAGAGAACAAGGCTTTCTTTTTCATAAGCAACAGCTCCAATTCCCCAAGTTTAGTGGGATGTATGGAATCAATGAAAAAGAAGACCAAACAGGGCTCCATCAACCCTATAACTTCATTTAAAGGTAGAAGATTTCTATTTCTGCAAACATAATGCATTTTGTGACCTTTCAAGTAATTTTTGTTGACAGGAACTGAGTTACCCTGTTGATCCAGCTGCTTTGCCACCACTACGAAATCCTGACATACTTGTTGGTGAAAATGATCTCACTGCACTCAGTTATCTCCATGAACCAGCTGTTCTGCACAATCTTAAAATCCGTTTTGTGGAGTCTAAACTTATCTACACATATAGTGGTAAGCTAAGGGAAATTAGGAGTTTTTAAAAACTCTTTAAAGAAAAGTATTAATCCTGATTCGGTTTGCAACATGATGTTTTCAGTGTTTTCCTGAAGTGTATTTTAACTCATGTTAACTGATTTTATGTGTGACTATGGACTTGTTTGTTGATCAGCATCTTCTACCTAGAAAATATTGCTACTGTGTATTATTTCAACTGTTACTGCCAAAACCAGGAATTTAATATAACTAACCTGTGTTTTATTTTTGTTTTGTACTCTCGGCTGTAGGAATAATTCTGGTTGCAATAAACCCCTATAAGCAGCTGCCAATATATGGAGATGCCATTATCCATGCATATAGTGGGCAAAACATGGGGGACATGGATCCACACATATTTGCTGTGGCAGAAGAAGCATACAAGCAAATGGCAAGGTTCAGTATGTTATTTAATGTTCATAAATAACACTTGGAGTCTAGTGGCAGTCAGTGTTAATTGTGTTTTAATTTTACTGTGCATGGCTATTAGGAATACCTTTGAACACATAGCTTAATTAGAGGGGAAGGGATTCCTTAACCAACTGAGGAGTTTCCAGAACTCAAAACTATTTTCATTCTTGATGAAAACACTGACTTAGTGTACAGCAGTGACATCAACCTGGAGGTTACAACTGAAGAGGAGAAAGAGAAGAGTAGATGAAAGATGGAACTGATATGGGAGAGTTGGGCACAACTGTGATTTCAAACATTGTTTCATATGTGTAATTCCTACATTTATCCATGCCCTTTAGACATGTCTGACATAAACTGCCTGATTGTTTGGTTTCAGAAATAACAAAAATCAGTCTATTATAGTCAGTGGAGAATCAGGAGCTGGAAAGACTGTGTCTGCAAGGTGCACTATGAGATATTTTGCCACTGTGAGTAAGTCAAGCAGCAATGCACATGTGGAGGATAAAGTATTGGCATCCAATCCAATAACAGAGGTAAGTTTTAGAGAGTGTCTGTCAAGTCTGTATGCATCAAGGGAAGAATTCTGAGAGCTTCTGGGAAATTTTGTTTGAAATTTTTAGGGTTGCTTCATCTGTCTCAATTGCATATTTAAATTCTAATTTCAGCCTCTGAATGTTACTGATGGGAAGAGGTGTTCAGCCTCAGGAATAGCCTGTCCTGCCTGATTTACCAGTGGCCCTTTGGAGGTGCTAGTTTGCCTCCACATTTTGGGTTGACCACCTAATTAGATGATGATGTAACAAAATTGTACAAATTGATTGGTTTTGTTACTTGGACCTTTCTGTAGGAAAAGCATACTTTGTCTGATTTTCAGTTTATGTAGGATTTTACTATTTGTTTTGAGCTTGTCTTCAGTTTTGGGCCTCAAAATTTAAGTAACACAGTTCAAGGCTGAGATTGATCCCTGAGCACCTTTTATTTTAGAAACTTGTAGTTGTCTCAAGTTTTGACAAAGTTATTCTTATGAGAGACATGACTAAATTGAATTGTAAAAATTTGTTATTTCTGTAGGCTGTGGGCAATGCAAAAACCACACGGAATGATAATAGCAGTCGATTTGGAAAATACACTGAAATCAGTTTTGATCAGAGTTACCAAATCATTGGAGCTAACATGAGAACATACCTGCTTGAGAAATCCAGAGTTGTATTTCAGGTGGGTAAAATATAGTCTAAAATAGTCAATATCAATATAGCTTCTGATGCACTATTCTAGTTCTATGTAGAAAATAATATGTGAAGTTCTGAATAGTGTATCCAATCAGCATTTCATTTATTAAGAGGAGCTAATATTATTTATGATAAGTTACTTTATTCCATGTTCTTCCTTATGTTAAGTGAAGAACGCTTCTCAGGGAAAAATCCCTGAGATAAGTGCAAGAAATATTTGAGAAATCTGTAATATGTGGTTACAACAGTGACAGAAGCCAATTGTATCTGAAAAGGAGCAGCATATATGGGGCAGAGAGAGTCTCAGTATAAAAACTGGCCCAAAATTTGTAAGGCCAGGGCTTATTTCATGTGACTCACTACAATGTCATGGCTGAATTGTGATAATACGCTAAAGAAGGTATTTAGTTTTATAAAACAATTTTTACAAAGGTTTCTTTATTAGTAGTGTTGTAACTTTTTAAGTACACTGAAAAATACTTCTGTATATCTTCTGCCCTGAAGGATGGTTTGGAAATGGAGAATTGTTTGAGTTTCCACAGGACAATGTTTCAGCTGATACTCCTACAAATCTTTTTGTTGCAGTATTTGACAGTTCTTACTAGTAGATGATTGTTCATGCTGAAGAAATTATTAACATCTTTGGGGAAAGAACATATATTGGGAGTGGAAGTAAAGTATACTTGAATGTATCTCTTTCTAAGCTCTAGCTAAGCCATTAAAATGTGCTATTTTAATAATAAGCAATTTCTTTGCTAACTTAGGTTGCTGCAGAATTTAGCCTTCAGTTGTCATTATCACTTATACAATAGTGTTGAGTATCACGTGGTTTTCAGTTTGTTTCTTCATTTTGTTGTTAATTATTTTCTTCTGTGATTTTACTCTTTGCTTTATTTTACAGTCAGAAAATGAAAGGAACTACCATATATTTTATCAGTTGTGTGCATCTGCTATGCAACCTGAATATGAACATCTTAAATTGGGTAGGTCTCAAGAAAATAACCTGCCCTTCACTTTTGCAGTGCAGCATTTTAAGACTGGGTTTTCAAGTGCTACATGTTTAGTGCATTACAACGTAAATCTCACATCCTTAAAACAGGACCTGCATTTTTAAGTCACCTAGCTGTTAATTCTGCTGGTTTTGAACTTCCTAGCAAATCCCTGGTAACACGAATAGTGAACAATCAAGTACCTGAGTGTCTTTGGAAATCTTATTATCATACTTTCTGTAGTGACAGATGACATGAGAGCTTAGGGACTTGATTCATTTATCTACAGAGAAGCTGGGGGAAGCAGAGTTTAGGTATATGTTTACTCATTCTCCATTCCAATTTGTTTATTGAATGGACTATTAAGATTTTTAGGAACTATGAATACTAATTTGTGTCATCTGAACTGAGTTGGGCACATGGATTTCCCTCAGAAAAAAGAGGATCTCCAGCTCATCACTGAAATGTTGTCACCTGACAGCATCTTTAATTTGTTCGTGTTATAAAATTTTTAACAAGTGGCTCTCCTCAGTCCCTAATTTTTCAGAATTACAAGATTTGTTTCTTTTCTACAGGAAGTGCAGAAGAATTTAACTATACACGAATGGGTGGCAGCACTGTAATAGAAGGGGTTGATGACAGAGCAAATATGGTGGAGACTCAGAAGACATTTGCCTTACTGGGTAAATTCTTGGGGATACATTTTCAGTAGATTTTTAATTTTTTTTTTCTGCAATGGGCAAACGTGGATTGTTTCTGAAATATCCAAAAATGTTAGTAGTAATTACCAAAATAGTTTATTTCATAGCTTGTGGTGTTGGTCTGTTTTCAAAGTGCTGGGCAGGAGCAATTAGCAGTTAGTGTTAATTGTTACTAGTCAGAAGCATTGAGGGCTGGAGTCTCCTTGGCCCATAAACTAACATGCTGTAACAGAAGTGGAATTGGAAGCTTCTTTGCCCCTGTAAAAGCTTATGTAAAACCTACATCAGACTTGAGGTGGCACTTGGGGAGGTACAGGAGCTTATGCCCAATCTATCATCAGATCAGACAGGCAGCAAATTGGCAGAACCAAGGATTTGCATCGTACTCTGCAGAAATGCTGTACAAATCTTGGCTGCACAACAAAGCAAGTAACCCAGCATTGTTCTCCTTTAATTAATTGTACTGTTTCTGCGTATTTCAAATAATCAAGGAATGTTTTTTTAGGTCTGAAGGGGGATTTTCAGATGGATGTTTTTAAAATGCTGGCAGCAATCCTGCACTTGGGCAATGTGGAAATAGCAGCTGTTGGAGATGAAAGATCATCCATCAGTGTAAGGAAGTAGCTCATTCAGATACCAACATTTTCTATTCTATTTTATGCCAGAAGTGCTTTAGCAATAGTTTCTCTCATATCTGGGGCTCAGAGCAGCATTAAACCTGGTGTACTAAACTTGATTGATTTCTCCATCTCCATCTGTGTGGAATCGCAGCAAGTGTTCACACAGATGCTGTTCTGTGCCCAAGTTCAGAAAGTCTTAACAAAAGGCAAAATGTGGCTTGGAGTACCCCATATCCAATTGATCCACAGCTGCTGGAAAATCCATTTTGGAACTCTCTGCAGGAAACAGAGCATAGTCAAAGCTGCTCAGAATGTGTCCCAGCAAGCTATGCAAGTCTGAAAGGCAAGGAGACCTAAAAATAGACCAAAGCAACTTTCTTTCAGTGTCTTAATCCAAAGCATCTCATCCAGTCCAAGTTTTTCTCTCCTATATCAGGAGTTCTATCCAGTATTATTTGCTTCAGCTCATCTTGCTATTTTGCCAGATGAAGAGGTAAATACAGCCCCCTGCCTATCTAAAAATAAAAATCGTAGTTTGGTGTCAGCGGCGCAAGGATTTCACTGTCTAGACAACAGTTAAAGAATTAAATGTATCCTAATAATATCTATTGATCTTATTTAAAGGTGGAAGATAAACATCTGGGTATATTCTGTGAGCTGCTGGGTTTAAACTGTGACAAAGTGGCCCGGTGGCTGTGCCACCGGAAGATTGTCACGGCCTCAGAGACGGTGATCAAGCCGATGACACGGGCCCAGGCTGCCAACGCGAGGGATGCTCTGGCAAAGAAGATCTACTCTCATCTGTTTGACTTCATTGTGGAGAGAATTAACCAAGCTCTGCAGTTCCCTGGCAAGCAGCACACTTTCATTGGCGTTTTGGATATTTATGGGTAAGGATGCCTTTTCTTTGGAGTAGATGCAAAAGGAGCTTTTCTGTGCTGGTAATGAATTTGAGGGGCTTGTTTTTCTAAAAGGTCGTGATCATAAAAGTTCTTTAACATCCAGATTAGTGGAAATCCTCTGCCACTAGAAATACCATATGTTTTTTGTGAATGAGGTATAAATTTAACGTCTGATATGATACTTCTAGACTTAACTCTGGATTTTTTAGCTTTGTTATATCTGGTAACAGCTTCTAGAGAAGTTCTGAAGTTCCTTGGCATCTTCATTAGTCTTACCATTAGTTAATTGTCTTAGAAACATTAGGATAGCTCCAAAGTCTTTCAGGGATGCTACCATTTGATTTTGATGTCAAAGGATGTTTTTTTCTTATTTGAATTGTGTTTCAGATTTGAAACATTTGATGTGAACAGTTTTGAACAATTTTGTATCAATTATGCTAATGAAAAACTACAGCAGCAATTTAACCTGGTATGTTCTTTTTTTGTTACAGTTTTTTACCTTATTTTGCTTCAGGGTCAGTATTAGTAAATGCTATTTGTGCCTGAGTGTTGGGTATTTCTGGATGGTGACTATCCAGTAATAAATAAAAGTATTTTATTTTTATATGTAAATATAGGTACACATGTGTAGAAATGAAAGTTTCTAAGTTTATTTTCTTACAGACAGACATATAATAATATACTCCAAAATACATTTTTTTCTATCTTATATATACAACAATTATGCACATGCACACACTGTATTTATTTTCCCTTAATTGTAACCTTCTTTATGTTTTCATAATTTTTGCAAATCCAGCATGTCTTTAAACTTGAACAAGAAGAATATATGAAGGAAGATATCCCATGGACTTTAATAGACTTTTATGATAACCAGCCTGTCATTGACCTTATTGAAGCTAAAATGGGAATTTTAGAACTTCTGGATGAAGAATGCTTGGTAATTTAATATTTACTCATTAAAAAAAAAACCCAAACTATATAGATTTTTACAAGTGAGGCTTGTAATCCCTATTTTACCATCTTCAATAGGAAATAGAGCATTTTCCATACATAGAGAACATAGAGACATAGGGACATCCAACATAGAGAAAAGGAACATTAATGTTTGCCCTCTATTTGGCAATTTTGAGTGTAAATTACTTATTTTGTTTTCCTCTTTACAGAATTAAGAACCTAAAATGAGATCTCAGAACTTAGCTAGAAGTAAGGCAGCCACTGGAGTTCATCCCTGGGGGGGCAGTGCAGGAGTGCAGTGGGATCCTCATCCTTTCACACTTCTTGGGTTGGGGGTCAAGCAGCAGTTTGCTGCTGCTGGTCCTTCTCCAAGCAGGAATTTGGACTGCTCAGTCCAAAGGGGGCTCTTCCACCAATATTTCTAAAGTTAGTCCACGAATCACTGCTTTTAATACAAAACTTCGTGGATTAATACAACCTTCTTTCCAAAAATGGTTGGTTCAGAGCCATTGGTGGCNGGCTCTTCCACCAATATTTCTAAAATTAGTCCACAAATCACTGCTTTTTTTGGTTCAGAGCCACTGGTGGGTCTGAAGAGACAAAAATTTGTTGCTACCAGGCCCTGTAAATCCCTGAAGGGGTTTTATGCAGAGTGTTTACTGGCAGTCAGCAGCTCTGCCTCGTCTAAAATCCAGCTGAGTTTGTTAAAGAGATTGCCCTTCTTGTTCCTACAGTTGCCTCATGGAAAAGATGAAAACTGGCTTCAAAAGCTGTATAACAATTTTGTCAATAAAAACGCACTCTTTGAAAAGCCAAGGATGTCAAACACTTCTTTCATCATTCAACACTTTGCTGATAAGGTAGAGTGTAAACAACCCAGTATTGTTCCCTGTGTTTCCAGCAGTAGCTCATTCAGAAAAAAAACAAACTTAGGAAATGGGAAATATTAACCACACCTATTTGGAACTTCTATAAAATTGATCTCCAATACATAATGCTATTTACTTATTGGTAATACTGCCTGTAACATGCCATTTAAATGTAAAAAGTGCATAAGGTAATGAATTTGAGATCATAAAAATAAATCATCAAGATAAAAATGCAGAAAAATAATAGAATGTATAAATAGAACAGTTACAGTTGTAGCTTATGCACATTTTAGTCTCAGTTATTTATATTTCAGATGTAGTATTCCTTTTTGGTGTTTGGTCTTGGTTTGAAATCACAGAATAATCAAGAAAGGAGGAAAGAAATTCCAAATGAAGCCAGAGGGATTTGGATTCTGGCAGTTTGTCCTCCTAAATTTGTAGGATGCATGTTTGTAATCTTGAGATAATGGAATTGGGAAAAGCAGAGTTTCAGCAATCATGTTTGAGATGAATAAAGAGCTCTTGGCCACTGCAGCCGGGAGAGTAAAAATTATTGTTTTGCAAACTGGTTTTTTATGTGTTGCTGAAGAGTTAATGATTTCACCTGTTTGCACAGGTAGAATATAAATGTGAAGGATTTCTGGAAAAAAACAGAGATACAGTGCATGAAGTATTGATTGAAGTCTTGAAAGAGAGCAAGGTTTGTGACAAACAGTAATGATTCATCTTCTGAATACCTGATTTTGCTGCAATTAATTCAGATCTGATTTTAAAATGTTTTTTCTGATATACAGATTTTTAATAGGTTGAATAAATTAACTTAGTCTTAATTTTGTTAATATTGTCCAAGTGTATATTTTTTACATCAAATAATATACATGATGAAAAAACAGTGTTCAACTTCCTTCATATATGTGCATTTACTTTATTAGTTATGCTGGGATTTTTTTTTTAAATATCTCCCTTCAAGAACATTTTTTAATCCTTGTAACTTAAAAACATTTCTTTTTTTGCTGTAGTCATTACATGCAGCTTTGATAGGTGGTTTATCATTAACAGCTGCCTTTGTTTATTCTTCAAAAGAGATTAAGAGAATGCCAGGGCAGGGAAAATATCAGGTGTCCTATGTGTGCCTGCCACTTCCCATCTGCTTGTCCCTTTGAAATCTACAGCCTTGAGACTTCAGGATTACTCTTAAGAAGCTAACTTCATCTGACCTGGAAATATATTCTTAATTTTAATTGCATATTGTGAAAACACAGCCCTCAGTGCTCTTATTTTTAGCTCCTCTCTGTGTTTATATCCATATTTGCTCATATTGAAGTAGCTTTTGCAGGTTGCTTTCACAAATGCTGAGTTCTGTGTGTGAAATGTGTAAGTGCTTCAGAATCATTGCAACTCTTTCTTCAGTTGTTTATTTGGGGTTTTAATATGCAGTTCAAAGCAGTATCTGGCCTGAGTGTTAAGGGGTTTGCATTTTATGTTACAGTAAATGTAATTTTGATTTAGGTGTTGCTGCAGTTACACAGTGTTTAACTCTGGTTCTTTCACCACACTTTTAGTTTCATCTGTGTGCAAATTTTTTTCAAGACAGTCCAGTGTCCGTTTCACCTTTCAGTTCAACTATAAACATCAAATCTGCCAGGCCAGTTCTGAAATCACCCAACAAACAGCTCCGGACGACTGTGGGCAGTAAGGTACTGCACAAACCTGCTATTCTGTGGTGTTTGTGCTTTCTGGGAGATGCTGGGCAGTCTGAGGCTGGATTCTGTCACTGCTTATGGGGGACTGTCCAGTTTTCAGGATGGCAAGAGCCAGAGAGCAGTGCTCCAGGTCTGGGTGTGTGTAGCTATGTTTATTTTATATATAGGAGGCTGTTGGGTACAGCCACACTCCTCAATTTCCTGTCTTTAAGATCAAAACCCTATCTCCCAGTGTCCAGCCAAAACCTAACAAATAATTAAAAGACTAAGATTTGACTTTTTACTGGAAATGTTTCATTAGCAAAACTCTCATGTCTGGTGTTTTCTAGTTCCGGAATTCTTTGTCTTTACTTATGGTGACACTGAATGCAACCACCCCTCATTATGTGAGATGCATAAAGCCAAATGATGAGAAATTGCCTTTTGAGTAAGTATGTTAGTTGTGCTCACCTGTGGTTTTCTGTATCTCTGTAGTGGTGTGTCAGCAAGCTAAATCCTTATTGCTGAGAAACTTCCCATACAGAACATGGTTTTCCTTTCCAGATAGCTGAATTTGAAAAACTATTGTCTTCTTACAAAAATGGAATATTCAGGTATCATTATTGTTACCTTAAAAATCCTTTAACCTAATATTTTCCAATTAGATACTAGTGCTTGTGTATTTGTCAGAACATTTTTAGGGTAAACATTGTCCTCCTTTGGTTCAAGATGATGAATATTTTGTATAGATGTGTTGCCCTTATGTAGTATGGATTAACCCCAATTCATATTTAGAGAATAAAAACCTCTGCCATTTTCTTTGTGAAATTCCTTTTTGTCTGCAGAAATATTTAAGGGCTTTAGAAGTCAGAAAAGATGCGAACAGTGTTGAACATAGCCCCAGATCTTTTCCCCAATTTTTATGTAATTTTAATGTTTTAATGCAGTCGTATGTGGGAGATCATTTTCATCTTTCCCATGACCAGATTGGTAACCACTCACCTGTGAGTAGGAGTTAACTTTGATGCAGCTGTTGGTCTCTTTTGTGGGCAAACCCCTGGAAGCTCTCTTGTGCCACTTCTACAACTTCCAGCTGGCAGGCAGTGCACTGACAAATGAAATTAAAGCCTTTGCCATGTATGAGTAGGAGGGAAGAGGCCAGCTTTGATTCTAAATTAAATCTTTTAAGTATGTTAGTTTATTTTCTTGTAGCCAGACAAAATCTTTCCCATGCAAAACACATTACTGATTATATTACTATCAGTGCAGTGAGCTCTCATGATTCTGCAGTGAGAGCAGAAATAGCTTGGATAATGTAAAAATGTGTCAGAATTAGGCTAGAAGAATACACCATAAGTAACTAAAAGAGCACTGTAGTCATCTGCCAGTCCCAGGGGTCTCTTGGCTAGTACAGAGTTGACACTGCTGGTGTGTTCTGTGGGCATACCATTTCTGATCCAGAATAGAAAGGGCCTTTCCATGCCTTGTTTTTGTAATTTTGAACCCAGGTATTAATGAGCAAATCCTGGTTTTTTCATAATGAGTGGGCTAAAGAATACCTTGAGTGTTTCTTCCTAATGGGTTGCTGAGGGGGTTTGTTTCTGTGTGTTTTGTGTTGAGAGTGGAACTATTCTTTACCACTTGCTGCTGTCACCAGTCACAGTTAATACTGAAAGGAAATAGGAATTGTAATGAGAGAAATAGAGATAGTCTTCCTTTGGTTTTGAGAAAGAAACAGAAAACCTAGATTTTTATTTATCTTCTTAGTACGTGATATGGAGTAAGACACTATATAAGAAGCAGGGAGCTTTGTGTCCTATAAGCAGACATACAAATCCACTTGGTAGAATGGTTCTAATTATTACAGCATGTCAAACCCAGCAGAAATGTAAAGTGTAAAACTGCTTGTTTTTTTAGGTTTGATTCCAAAAGAGTTGCTCAGCAGCTGCGAGCATGTGGTGTTTTGGAAACTATTCGGATTAGTGCACAGAGCTACCCATCCAGGTAGGGAGAGCAGTGAGCCTCCCTGTGCCAGAAAATACCTAGTTGTCTGCTAATGAAAGTAATTTGTTAACTTCTAATTTTCCAGGTGGACTTACATTGAGTTTTTCAGCCGTTACAGCATTCTTATGACACAGCAGGAACTCTCCATAAATGACAAGAAACAGATTTGCAAGATTGTTTTGCAGCGGCTGATCCAGGTTGGTTTGTCTGCCCCAACCAATAGATGAATTACAGCTTCTATTAGTAATAAAAGGTCTCTTTTGCCAAGGGTAGTATCTCTTCTCAGACAGGAAAGGTATTTACATTATTACTGTTTTTTCCTGATTTACTGTGCTGTACTCATGCTTGTGGGTCAGTAACCTTGTGCTGTGTCAGTCATGATGTGGCCATAGACAGAGAATTTAACCACTCTGTGCTTAATATTGTCACTTGCAAAATGGAAGGCATCCTGTATTTATAAACCAGTAAACAGTAAATGGTAGACATTTGCCAAGTATTATAAGCACAAGAGGAATTTTGGTGGTGGAATGCAGCATACCAGAGAGCTGTTGGCTATTTTGCACATTGCCTCAATTTGTTAGATGGGCCTGCGGTGGTGAGGCTGGTCCCAGTCAAGCCAGCACGCCAGGAGTGAGTTCAGATTCAGGGATGTGTGAGAACAAACACAGGCACACTTGCTGAGTGGCTCTGAGTGGCCAAGGGGGAGAGCTGGAACTTGAGAGCAGCCCACACCAAGCTTTTCCTCACAGCTCACTGGTTCCAGGCTAGAAACATGCATCAAAAGGTACTGCTGAGCCCATGGAACCAGACTTGGAGGAGGAGGTGAAGAGGTTGCTTTTAAGGCCTTGATGATAAGTCCAGAGCTTCCTTTTAATTTTAGATCACGAGTGTACAACTTTTGATGTAGTTCTCTGTGTCTTTCCTGCTAAGTGGGTTTTTCCCCCCTTCATACTCCTATCTACAAAGCAGGCAGAGAGGATATTCTTATTTAGGATGATTGTGTCTTGCAGCAGAGTTTGCCTGAAGTGACTGTTTATAAAAGGAAGAGAGTATCTGGTCTACAAAAACAAACCAAAAAATTAATATACCTACCGTTTTCTCTTTCCAGGATCATAACCAGTATCAGTTTGGGAGAACAAAGATTTTTTTCCGAGCAGGCCAGGTTGCTTACCTAGAGAAGCTGCGCTCAGACAAGCTGAGACAGGCGTGCATCCTGCTCCAGAAGCGTGTCCGGGGCTGGCTGCAGCGGAGGAGATTCCTGGGCATGAGGAGAGCGGCGCTCACAGTGCAGCAATATTTCCGCGGGCAGCGCACTGTCAGGTACTCCTGGGCTGGCTCTGAAGGCACACACGAGATCCAGCTAATGCCCCAAGTGTAGCCTCTGTGGCTGTATTTCCTGTCATGGTTTAGGACAGATATGGGAAAAAATTTCTGGATGGAGTCTTTCTAGAAAACAAATCTGAACCACCCCTCTCCCCACCTGGTTCAGGACAGGGGAAAAAAAAATTTCTTTGGAGGAAAGTGGAAAAAAGTTGTTTATTTAATACTCAAAGCACTCTCCAGTACAACAAATGAACAACACTGAATAACAAACCCTCTGTGTGCCCCCCAGAGATGCCAAATTCAGAAAGTCTCTCCCGTGGCTGTAGCTCGGCTCAGTTGCTGTCGGTCCCTCAGGGCTGGCAAAGGCCGGGCCCAGGCCAGGCCCGGTGGGACACAGGTGGGAGCTCCTGGGGCCCTTTGGGTGTTTAACCAGAGCAGGGTCAAACAGTGCCAAGAAAAAGGGAAAAAACACAGTCCGGAGAACTTCTGTGCCTCAGCCAGCCAAAAACTAACAAAAAGCAAAGGAGAGCTCTGTCCCTCTGTCCACACTGCAGACAACACAGTCCGTGTGAAGGAAAGCTGAAAACTGATTTTTATGTTTAGAAAGCAACTACTTCAGACATTCTGTCACATCTCCTTCACTCTCAGATCTAGTTTTAAAGGTACAAAACTTATTTCTGAGCTAAACAGATGAATGGGGATACAATTTAGCATCAACCCAGGACATTTCCATTTCCTCTTGATTGTAATTATGAACTTTAACATGTTAAATTTATTCTGATATGAGTAAAGTACCCCAACAGGTTTCCAACGTTGTCGGCCAGATTCTCAAGAGGCCTGTCTGCCTGTGAGCTCAGTCCTTAGCTGGTAACAGATGACCCAGCTGGGCTTTCTACTGAGCTTCAGAGCCAGAGAAGAAATCAGAGGTGTATGAATTAGTGTGGACAAATTATTGCAAAGAAAGTGCACCAGGTGTTCGTAAAGCAGACTGAAAGATGGCTCTGTGTAAGCTTGGGGGTTTTCGTAAAGAGACCAACAAAACAAAGGCTTGTGGAGACATTTAAAGGTTGATGGATAACTCATTCTCTTTCACTTTGGTTGAAGAACAAGTTCTATTTTTTATAATGGATGCCTGTTTTTGATATCTTCTCTTTTTTGTGGGTTTGCGTGTAATTTGACTGACCAATGCAATGAGCATGAAAAATCCAATGTGACCTAAGTAAATTTTATTGTCTTTTGAATTAAGGCAAGCCATAACTGCAAGAAATCTGAAGGAAACATGGGCAGCTATAATTATTCAGAAATATTGTCGGGGTTACCTCGTCCGTAGACTTTGCCAGCTCATCCATGTGGCTGCTGTAACAATACAAGCTTACACAAGAGGATTTCTAGCAAGAAAAAAGTATCGGAAGGTACAGCCTTATCAAAAATCTTATTTCAGTGACTGGAAACAACTCGTGCTCTGTAAAAAAAATGAACACAATGGCAATTATCCCTAACACTTTACCTTTTGCATGTCTGATTCTTGTATCTTCTGCTCTGTTTTTTTTGGTTTTTACCAAGATCTCTGTTTTTGCTGGGTGCACTGTGATTACTGCAGTGGCTTAAATGTGTCTGCAGTCTGGATATTTCAGGATTTTGATATTTCCGTGAGGTGCGTTGTCCTCACCAGTGTGTGTAGACTTGCAGACTGTTGTAATTGATGTGGATTGAGCTAATTACAGACAGATGTTAATACTTTGTTTTAAAGATGCGTGAAGAGCAGAAGGCTGTGATTCTCCAGAAATATGCCCGTGCTTGGCTTGCCAGGCGCAGATTCCAGAACATTCGGCGCTTTGTGTTGAACATCCAGCTTTCATACAGGGTTCAGCAACTGCAGAAAAAGATAGAAGAACAGGTGAGGGGAAGCAGTCACCTTCTGATTTGTACTAATTTTTTATCATATCTTCTCTAGTCAAAGATGTTGAATTGAGAAGACAGGAGAATATGTAAGGGCAGTGGTCCTTTAAATAAACTACTAGACTTCCTACACCTAGGGCAGAAAGAATCATCTGGGGTTTCCTTGTATTTTTGGGTTAATTATGCAAATGAGAAGAGTCTGCAATTACCATTTTGGATTTTTACTGTTTTTTAATTCCATCCAGTCTCTGGATGGGGTTGTTTGTGTTAGGGTGAGGGATGTATGAGATATTGCTCTGGTGCAACATGTTTGGTAACTTTGGGGAACTCAACATTATGTTTATTTTGCAGCTTATTTTTGAGAGCCATTCCAGCCAAATCATCTTCAAAATGGTAGTTTTAATCTAATTGGTGGAAGTAGTCCTAGGTTGAAATAATCATGACTGATATGGTATGGCGCGCAGAAGTAGGTCAGGTATCCCTTTAAAATTCTTTGGAATAGTTTCAGTGCATTTTTCTGTTTTCTTTTATCTTATCCTGCTCATTGTAGAGTAGAGAAAATCATGGTTTGCTGGAGCGATTGACCAATCTGGCTTCAGCTCATATGAATGATGTGGACACAATTCAGAAACTTGAATCAGAACTGGAAAAATTAACTGCTCAAAAGAGAACATACGAAGAGAAAGGCAAAAAATACAAAGAGGACAGTGAGCAGGTAAATTATAATTGCCATCTGTGTGCTTTTATTTTTAAATAATGTTTTCAGTTACTGGATTTATCAAATGCATGATCTGAGAGTTTCTAAGTAGCCATACTCTTTTGGGAGAAGGCAGCAGGGAAGGAAGGGAGTCCATTTATGCTTCTTAAAATGTAAGATCTTCTGTGACCTCTTTCTTCCTCCTTTGTAATTTGTATTTGTAATTTTGCTTACTTTTTGCCTGTACAGAAAATCTCAAAGCTTGAGAAACAGAATAAAGAATTACAAGAGCAGAAGGTGACCTTAGAAATAAAACTCCAAGAAAAAACTGAAGAAATGAAAGGTACAATAACTAAAGGGAGTTTCAAAGGAGTTATAGTGGGGTAAAGTCAGGTTTTCAACAAAAGTAAATTACTTGTGTTCTAATAAAAGCAATATAAAAGATAAAATTGTAGTAGATTGAAAGTTGGTCCTTCTCGCGCTTAGAACGTGTAGCACAAGCGTGCAAATTCTTTTTATTTAATAGTTAAATTTGTTCTTTCAATAGCATAAGCTCTCATCCTGTTATGTTTCCTTTTTCATACACATATATTCCTCCAAAGTGTAGCTTCATCCTTGCTTCATTTAATACACTACTTTTAGGAATCTGATTTCAAAGGACACAGGCAGCCCATAAGATCAAGTATACTTTAGATGAATAATTGTACAGTTTGGTGCTTGAGAATCTTCTTGTTTCTATGGCATTACTTGTAAAATGTGCTGTGATAATTTTTGGCTCTTGAGAGAGTAATTTCAGCCTCAGAATATGTTAAGGATTACTTATTAAAACAAAACTCATTGTGGTCATGCTTTTTTAATAAATGTACACAATCGCTTGAAGGTCTTTGAAATACTAAAATATTTTTTGACAGAGAAAATGGATGACCTCACACAGCAACTCTTCAATGATGTACAAAAAGAAGAAAACCAGCGAATGTATGTAATCTGAATTTTATTTCTTTGGAACAGCATTTGTTTCTTTTCTTTCCCTGCCTTTCTTTCTCCTTCTGCAAATGTATTATACTGACATCACTTATGAATCTCTCCATGTTCTTGGGCATTAGTGCTGGTAATGAAGTCCTTCATGCAGAGTTTAGAAAGAGCACATTCTTGTTTTGGGTGAGTCATATGCAGGAAATGAGGCTGTTCTTGCTTTTGTAGTTTTCTGTCTTTTCGTGTGTCTCTGAGAATTGAAAGACAACTCTGATCATAATGGTTTCTTTGGAGATGTCCTCAGAATTTGGTCAGTACTGGAAGAACAGCTGATGGCCACACCAGTCAGAACTCCTGTGAAGTGAATGTGAAAGGACAGAACTGAACAATTCAGTGTGAGGGAAAGGCAGTGTTTATAAAGAACATTCGGTTAAAAATGTAAAGGAATAAACTTTTTTTCCCTCTTAGTTATTTAATTTGCAGTAAAGATCCTGTTATTAATCAACAAATGGCTGTTGCTTTCAGCATGCTTCTCTTGGATCAAGTGTTTATTTCCCAATAACTCCTTTCCTGTTCAAGACAGAGAACCTTGAGTACCAGAGGAGTGCTGTTCTCTGGAGTGTGAAGCAAGCAATCAGTCACAATTCCTGAGGGCTGGAAGCCCTGTGGTGCTCCAGCTCGGTCTGATTTCAGCTACCAATAACTTCAAACTATAATAAGAAAACTTCTTTTGCTAGTTTTTCTGCTTTGCTCATTACCTGTATTATGCTGGAAGCCAGTCCAATCCAGCAGGGACTGGTGGCAAATGGAAAATTTCCTGCAATGTTTTACTGAGAAGGATTCAGGGCTTCCTGTTGCTGTGTCCTTCTTCAGTGCTGACTGTGGCCATAAATGTAGTGGAAAGCTGCTCAGATAGGCTAACTCAGAGTTAGAGAATGGGCTTTGAGTGGAAAAAACTCAGTTCTGCCTTGAATTCCATCCCAGTATCATTATATTATCTGTAAGGAAATACAGGGATGTTCTTCTTCCATTACCATCCATTATGTGGGTGGGTTCTGAGGATGTAGGATAGCATTTTCAAGTAATTATAGTTCATTTTAGTGTTCTTCAGTGAAGCATGTCCTTCAAATTAAAACTAAAACAAGGCCCACTTCTTCACTTATGAGTGTAGACGAATAAAATTACTTTTTTGTTGTGTTCTTTAGGATACTTGAGAAAAATTTCCAAAACCAGAAGCAGGACTATGAAAAGGAGATTGAATTGCTCAAGGGAGAAATTAAGATTCTGAAAGAAGAAAAAACTCAGCTACAGCAACAAATTCAGCAAGAAATTATCATTCAGGATGGCTTGAAAATGGAAGTAGGACAGCTTACAAAACAAGCACAGGTAAAGCATGACGCATTTCATTTTGGAGTCTTTGCTAGATAAAGCAGGTGGAGAATGTGCATATTTTTAGACTATCTTCACTAATTTTTTTTATTTCCAGTGCATTTTTAGAAGAAGCTGTAGTTATAATAAGCTGTATTTGATACATCTCTATATTGTTTTCTTTTAGTAGAGAGTGGAAGTTACTGCTCGCAGAAATAAGTGCATGTTTTCAAGGGTAATTGCGCTTAGAAATTTAAATATATAGATCTTTTTTTCTTTATTTTTCCTGAGAAATTATTAGTTTCTCAGGGGATTTTTCATACATGTAGTTTATAAACTGAGCCTTAAATTAGTATGAAGTCACATTTTTGTTCTCTGAGTCAATTCCATGGGACATATTTTTTTCAGCTCCTCACATTACTGTTCTGCTCTGATGCTATAGAACCAGATGCTTTAAACATAGCTCATTTTAAGCTTTTCACCGTATTAAATTGTTCTTACTTATAATTATGATTTAACTGATGCTCGGCCCTTGCCATCGAGTCTTTGTCTCAGTATTTGATTTCTGTTTGATCCAGAAAATACCCGAGTTGCAGAAGGAAATCGAACTTCTTCAGACACAAAAGCTGGATGTTGAAAAGCAGGCCCACTCACAGAAGCGAGAATTGAGGGGTAAGCTACAGAGCAGGCAGTGCAGAGAATTCCTAACTGCAGGCTGTGCCAGGCCAGTTTAAATTGATCTCTTTGATGTCAGCTATGACAGAACTCTGGTTCTCTTTCCCATCCCATGGTGGTTTCATACATAGATATGCAGTGTACAAGGTGGTCACTGAATACTGAGATCTGGGGTACTCCTTTGAGGAAACTCTGAATTCAAACATTTCTCCTTTGTGTTTAGAAATAAAGACTAATGGTTTAAACTTCACCTAGAATTTAAACTCCACTTAGAGTTTGGGTCAAACAAGTGACCCAAAAATGTATAAACAGTATGATACCTAGTTTTCATTCATCCTGTCCTTTGTCCTAGGTCCAATAATGTCAAATATGCTTAAATAACTTGCTGAGTTGGGTTGTCTTTGGAAAAATGTACCTGAGAAGCACTACTATTGTGAGTTTTGTTTAATGATAATAATGTCATGCAGCAAACTTGTATTTGCAGCATTTAATGTAGTAAACTAGCACAAGATGATAAATCATCTCTACAACTCTAGGACCTGCCCAGATTCAGACCAGAAAGATATAACTTTGCTTTGAAAGCTTAGGAAAAAAGCCAGTACTGGTGGTACATCAACCTAATGCTCCTACGTGTCCCAAAGTAGAGCCAAGTGCCTCATGGTATTCCTGTGGTAAATAAGATATATTTACTGAGTATCAGGAAAGAACCGTGTAGATTTTGGAAGAGGATGGTTTGATCTTTATAATGAAAAATGCAGAGAAATTAATGAATTTTGTAAACTTTGTGGGGTTTTTTTCCAGAAAAGATGTCAGAAGTTACAAAGCAGCTTCTTGAAAGTTACGATTTTGAAGACGTAAGAAGCAGGTAATTTTGTTCTAAGTCATCTTCAAAAAAAGCTTAAGAAATGCATTATGGTCATCTGCACACTAATGGTTCTGCCTTGCTTCCAGACTCTCTACAGAGGATCTGGAGCACCTAAATGAGGATGGAGAATTGTGGTTTGCTTATGAGGGCTTGAAAAAAGCCACAAGGTTAGTTCAGTTCTTCAGTGTTTCCCAACTCCAAGCTGTGACCTAGAAGATAAATCAAAAGATAAGTGGGTAACAAATTTTACAGTGCAATACTGAACTTCTGTTGAGGAAATGCACAAACACTTCATTATATGATGAGCTGAGCAGTTTAAAATCAGTTGAATAAACTTCTACCAAGCCAGTGAGGTAAGTGTATATGTGTCAGTCAGGGAAATGTGTTTCCTCTGAGATATCATGCATAACTTTCAACTCCTTTAATGCAAGGTGATGTAATGGATAATCTCTGTGTTAATCACAGTGCTTTGTTTTCACTTTGTATTGAATTTGACCCATTTAATCAAGGTCGTTCTACATCTGCCATGTTCTTTCTCCCTTTTGTTTTAACAGAGTATTAGAAAGCCATTTCCAGTCTCAGAAAGAAATATATGAGAAGGAGATTGAAGGTTTGAACTTTAAAGTTGAACATCTTAGCCAAGATATTAATCATCTACAAAAATTATTCCGAGAGGAAAATGACATAAATGATGGCATTCGGCTCGAAGTTAGCAGGCTAACTTCAGAAAATCTGGTAAGGTCCATGTGTGGAAGTACAACCCAGGTGTGTTTGTGGCACTCAAATATTGATCTTTGAAATCTCAGGGCTCAAACAAATGGGGCCATGTAAGATGGCACATCCATGGGGCTCTTTCCCTGCCTTCTGAGGTGGTGTGTAAGGAGACAGACAGATTTATTGTCTGAGGGTCCAGCTTGCTGGAGCAGCCTAACAGAGACTTTTTGCCTTTTCATTTGCACAAACCTGATTTGAGATTTTTCTCAGAAACCTCCTCAAAGTCCTGAGGCTTTCCCCACCAGAGGGCAGCTGCACATTCCAAAACCAGCTACAGGCACGGCTGGAGAGCCTGACAAGTGCTGCTGTGCAAAACTGTCTGACACAGGGAACTCCTGTTGATCCAGAAGATAGCATATGCTGTATGATTTTTTTCTGAAAAATAATCGAAGAAATGTTTGCAAAACAGAATTAAAGAAATTGAAAATAAAAGGAAAAGTTATTTTTTATATATATGTTTAATTGTTCTAGGGAGTGTTGAGGGGGTTTTTTTTACCATTAATTAAACTGGGGAAATGAAAGCCATGGTGTAACTTTCTTTAAACTGGAACAGTACAATGGTAGTAGTGGGACAATCCAACTATTTGATTAGCTTAATATTTAGTTCTTAAGAGTGGCCAGCAGCAGATGCCTCCAGAAAAGTGAAGCAAGTCAGGCAAGCAGGCAGCAGTACCCCCAGAGCCTTTGTCTGGTTTGGACTGCTGGCAGTTGAGGGTCGTGGGGTGACTTAGGAACTACTGCAGGGATTTGAAAAGAAAGAAGGTGATGAAATACACAAATCTCCTTTTTCTCTGAAAGGTAATCCCAGATCTTAAGCAGCAAGTTGCTGAACTTGAAAATCAAAAATTAGATCTTGAAAACCGTCTTCAAGAGCAGACCACAAAGTTGAAAGGTAATGGTCCCACTGTAGTCCTCAGTCTTTCAGTTGTTTGAGATGACCTTGATGAATTCCCTGGAACTGAACTTTTAAAAGCTGAACTAATATTCCATGATGACTTTGTTGCCTTATTGCTTACTTTCTTATAAGTAAAATGAAAGAAATGCAATGAAAAAAAATATGTTGTATAGTTTATATCTCTTCTTAAAGAATAAGGTACATGCAAATATGTGCTTTTTTTTACCTTTTTGAGATCATTCTGTTCTATGGTTTGAAAGTCTCCAAATGTATACCATAGGGCTCTGCTAAGAATATGTGGAATGGAATATACCCTTTTGAAACAGTCATAAAATGGAAAGATCATTTGGAAGTCAAGGCATACTCTATGAGGTGGACTTAAGAGAATGCTGCAAAACTCAGACTGGGAGACAGAGGGAAAAGTTCTCAATTTAGGAAAGCATACTTGCTGAGTATGCTTTGGAGTGTCTCTAACTGCAGTGTCTTCCTAGGCAACTGATATAAAATTTATGAGTAGTTTTACTGCCAACTGCAAGGAGTTAGTAGTACGTGCTTCTTTATCCCATATAATTGTCTGTGTGGTATGGAGTAGTCACATATTTCTCTAATACATTATCTGGCAGGTCATTCAATTTCATTAGATGAAGCAAAATTATGAGTGTAAGAAAGATTTACTGAATACTAGTACTGAACAGTAAATACCTTTGATTTTGTTGTTTCTGTTTTGTTTTGGGTTTTGTTGCCATTTATTATTAAAAAATGGAAGAGATGTCAAGTCGGCTGCATTATGAGCTGGAACGGGATAGGACACAAAGACGGTAATTTTTAAATATTTTTTTATATATAAGAAATGTAGTCACTTTAAGCTGTGGTAACACACACTTCACTTTAACTCTTTAAAATATTACATTCCACTTAAGATTTGTCTTAGAGTGTTTTGTACAGTTAATAACTAATGGACAAGTAGGATCTGACTGTGCTTCCACAAAAGATTAAGAGACAAGACTTGTTATCTATTTTTAGAACTACTGAGGCCCAGAATGAAGTAGACATAAAAGAAAAAGAGAGTCTGAAGGACACAGTCCAAGGAATTGAGGGGCTGAGCAATGGTCTGATGGAAGATGAAGTCCAGGATGAAGTACAAAGCAAAATAAAGCAAGTGACAGCTCGACTTGCTGCGGAAAAGATGGTGAGGAAATGAAATTGTCATTAAGAAACTATACTTTAAATACAGTATAAAAAGAATGAAATTATGATTTTGTGGTGTGGATAGGATGTTTCTTCAATTAATTGAGGGGAGAAAAAGACATGAAGGTGTTTCTTCCAGCAAATATAAGTAAAAGCATATCATAGTGAACTTTAATTGTGGCAGTAACATGGAGCAGTAGAAAATGTTTTTTGATTGTTTTTACTCTGAACTCACTGATTTTCATTATTACAGGATCTTGAAGAAAAGCTAGACATGAAAGACAGAATAATAAAAAAATTAGAAGATCAAATCAAAACTCTGACCAAGACTATTGAGAAAGGTGAGATATTATTATGTGATTTATTTTGTTTAATAGCTTTTAATGCTATTAAAAGCTATTAGGGTCTGTTTGAAGAAAAAATACATTTTTAAAAAGGTGGAGTTTGGGGTGGAGTTAGAAATTTGATACATCAGAAAAATGTGCCAGGGGAATCATCAATACAAATTATATAAAAATCCTTTCCAGGTTTGTTTGATTTTTCCCCAGGTAAATCATAGGCACACAGGGGACCTGGTGTAAATGCTAAAGATGAAGGCAGAGGGGTAAGGTCCTGCCAACAGCAGTTAATGCACACCCTCACACAAAGTTCTGCATCTGACAAGGAACTCCTCCCGTGAGCCTTCAAGTGGCAGATGATTCCTGATGTGAAGTTAGTCTGTACAAAGCTCTTACAGACAAAGTGATTCTTCACTACAGGGTACTCTCAAAAACATGGCAGAATTGTCTAATGTAGAGGTGTAACATTTCTGGTTTTTTTCTTATTACTGAAGTAATCCCATTGAATCCAGTGAAGCTATTCATGAATAATATAAATGTTACTTAACTGGGAATGCTTGGAGCCATTAGATAAGGAGATTAGTGTGGACAGGGCCTGTAGTCTATTTCAGGGAAAACAGCATTTCTCCAATAGTTTGTTATAACATGACCATTAGCTTGGAAGTAACAGTGCTTTTTGTGTTTGACAGCTGAAGCCCATGCACCCACTGTGCCCAAAGAGTACATTGGAATGATGGAGTACAAAAAAGAGGATGAAGAAAGGATCATTCAAAATCTGATCCTCGGTATTTTAGTAAAACTTGCAATTTTATGTCATCAACAATATTCAGAATGCCGTAACAAAAACTACAAGGCATCATGTTTCATTTCATTCAAAGTTGCCTTTTCCCCCATTCTCTTACCACCAGTACAGTTTTGAAGGCTCTGTAATGCTCTCTTTCTTCTACCAGGCATTTCAAGTACAGAAATGCTGTATCTGTATAAAAATAATTTCTCTGACTCTACCGATTGCTGATTCCATTGTCTTTCTTACTATTTATCCACCTCTAAAGCTAGAAATCTCAAGAGCACACCAGGGACTTGAATTTCTTTTCTTCCTGGTCTTCTGCTAAATCTGTAAGTCACTCTGCTTATACCCATGTGTGATGGTTACTCTCCTGTCTGTCCCTGCCATATCCTCCCTCTCACTGAAATGAACTGTACTTCATGTGTCTCTTGTAGAAGGATTTTGTCCTTCATCTGAGCTACTTTACAATATCAGTCTTGCTGCTAAGCCAGCTTTTCTCATTAGCTTACAATTAATAGTGAATTTGACAAATTTTCCATGTACGTTTGTGCCATTATTAAATTAACAACACCTACCTTTTCTTCTCACCTCCTTGCCACCTGTGAATATTTATGTTTTTGTGAATGAAGGTTTGGTCTTAAGCAATGCTGGAGGCATCCAGTGGGTAGTTAAATGTAATTTGCTTTTTGAAGTTGTCCTGCCTGGCATGGCCCATGCTGGACCTTAGAATTCGCTACCATACTCTCCTACCCCTCAGGAAAATATAATTAATACTCATATGTGAGCAATACTGTTACAGTATTACTATCCACCAGTAAATCAGTTATCAAGTGACTGGTCACTGCAGAAAGGAACAGCATGGTGCTTGTCTTTTTCAGAATGATACATTGAAAATTGGATTTTCACATAATAAGCCAGATGACTCTCCTCTCTGCAGATTTAAAGCCACGTGGAGTTGTAGTAAATATGATACCTGGCCTTCCAGCTCACATCCTGTTCATGTGTGTGAGGTATGCAGATTACCTGAACGATGCTGATATGCTGAAGTCTTTCATGAATGTAACCATTGATGGCATCAAACAGGTTGTTAAGGTAGGAGCTATGTTTGATTGTACTGTACTGTACTTTTTGATTTTTAACACAAGGTTTACAAGATGCCTGCATTGGGGAATGCCAACACTTCCATTTGCTGATATTCCTAGAAGAGAATGATAATCATTAGTGACACTCTTTTGGAGGCTTGTAGTAGCATCCCTGTAAAGTCTCCAGGTAAGGTTCTGCTGTGCTGAACACGGAATCCACAGGATGCATTAACATAAATTATTTTAATCTGAAGATTAATGACAGAATCATTTAAAGTATTTCACATTTTACAATGAGTAGCTGATTAGGTGAAGTGCACCTGTGCTCATTCAGCTCTGTGAATGCTTTATTATGGATTTCTAATGGAATGAAACACCAGACACTGGGAGGAAGCACAGGCAAGAATGGACTGTGGTTTATGCAGCTGAACATGTTGTACAGAGAATGCCTATAAGTTCGTACACAAACAAATTTATAGCACAGTTTATCCATTAGAGAAGCTTGTGTTTACTCAGCTAATAAAAATAAGAGCTAGATAGTTAGAACTGTGTTTATATGTAGTTCATTTTCATTTGTGAAAGCAGGTGTTGTTCACACTGCTCTGCAGGAAGCCCTCCAGCATGCTACATATCCATAGGAATTGTAAAATTGTTTGTTCAGGCTTATTATTTAGCCTGTCTGCCACTAAGAATACTTCAGCAGTATTTACCAAACAAAAGAGGAATCTTTGCTATGTGTTAGCCTGAAAACAGAGCAGGGTTTGTTCAGCACCTTACAGATGCTCTGTGCTCCTCTGCTATAGATAGGCTCTGTTCTACCAATGCTATAATGGTCTTTAGTTTAATTATTGAATTGACTTCATGAGACAATATCACAATAAGACTGCTTTATTTACCATTTTCAGGAACATTCAGAAGACTTTGAGATGTTGTCCTTTTGGCTTTCCAATACATATTATTTTCTTAACTGTTTGAAGCAGTACAGCGGGGAAGAGGTAGGATTGATTTGATAAAATAATTTCATTGCTTTTGACAGATTTTAATTGGAATTTAAAGCAGCATTAATTAATAACAATTCACCAGCTCACCAGTGTTCCTTGCAGGTATATATATATTCACATTGTTCTGCCATGGTGTTAAGTGTCTTATACAAATAATAAGACAGTATAGAATTAATGGATCAAGGGAAATAAAGGAAACATCAAAGTCCTAAAGTAGGTTAAAGCCATGACATGGAAACTGCTGCTTAATTTGAATCTTTCCAGTTTAATTTGAGCTGGACTTCAGCTATCTGACTGTGTATATATATATATAAAACAGCTTTAGCCATTCAAATATTTACTCAAGCAAAATAGAAGAAAACTTCTGGAGAGAAGCAAAACAATAAACTGTTCAGGTTTTCCCCTTATTTCGCTTGCTTGTTAAAGCTAAATCTCATCCTGAGATTCAAGTTTCTTTTAATTCTTTTCAGTTGGAAGCTCTCACTGTATTTTTAATGAGGCTTTGTAGACTTGGGTGTCCTGAGCTGGGGTTAGAGACGCTCCCTCTCGTGGCCACGCAGAGCCCAGACCTGTTAAAACTTCGTTACCAGCACTCAGTAATTGGGGTTACAGCAGTGGGGAAAGCTCTGAATCCAGAATTTACTTTTAGCCTACATTCTAATGAATGTTAAACACCTCACACAGGTTAGGATTCGGAGTAGACTTTTGAAGTCAGAACTTTGCTAATGAAAAGTCCGAAAATAATATGCCTTTGCTACAATACAATGTAATTTTGGTGGTTTGCCATCATAGTTGAAACAACTGCTTTTTTTTTTGTAGCTTTTTTTTCTTTTCTTGAGGGAGGTGGGTGGACGAGAGGAGAACAGGGAAAGTTTGTTTTCTGTTTAAGAGATCTAGGAGTTGCTCCAAAGTTCATTGACATCTATGAATGTCTTTCCTCTGGCTTCAGGAGCAGAGCAAATGTCAGCACAAACTGGAAAATTAAGTACAGGAAGCATCCATTGAAATTAGCTGTAGCTTTGACTCATTCTGAGACAGTGTTCAGCCAGAAATGGAATGAGTAATTCCAACACATTCCAGTAAGAATTTATAATTACCACATTATGTGATTTCTAATTATATTTACAACTCACTTGTAGGAATTCATGAAGTATAACACTCCACGCCAGAATAAGAACTGTTTGAAGCATTTTGATCTCTCAGAATACAGACAAATTCTCAGTGATTTGGCCATTCGAATATATCACCAATTCATTATTGTCATGGAGAACAACATTCAGCACATGATTGGTAAGACAACAGCCATCCAAGGGGACCCAAATGTGGTTTGTGGAGGCAGAGGGTGGGACAGACTCCTTTCTCCTGATATTCATACAGAGGTGTTCCTGCATGTGTGCTTCTACACATACAAGTTTCACTGAATCATATATTCCCAGATTTTTCCCTCAAAACTTCCTAGTGTAGGATAATGCTGTGAATCTGAGCAACATCACACAAAAATAAAAGGCTTTTTTAAAATGGTATGTTTCAGAAGCCTGTGTCAGTATCTTGTTATTCTTGTATCAATTAACTTCTAAAATATCCTGAAAGTAGGTTTTGCTCAATAATTAATGTAACTGAAAGGAGCCTCGGGAATTTTGATTTTATCAGTTTTTTTCTGTTGTATTTCAGTACCAGGCATGCTGGAATATGAAAGTCTTCAAGGAATTTCTGGCTTGAAACCTACAGGGTTCCGTAAACGTTCTTCTAGTATAGATGACACGGATACCTACACTATGACCTCTATCTTGCAGCAGCTCAGCTATTTTTATAGCACTATGTGTCAGAATGGCTTGGACTCTGAGCTCCTAAAGCAGGCAGTGAAGCAGCTTTTCTTTCTGATTGGAGCTGTCACCCTCAATAGTCTCTTCCTCCGCAAGGACATGTGCTCCTGTAGAAAAGGAATGCAGATAAGGTAAAGCCAGTAAAGCTTCAACAAGCTGGAGAATGGATTTTTAACACTTGTATGTAATGTCCTTTACCTCTAAGTCACTGGATATTCTGTGACCGTACTGCTGGAAGTAGCCAATTGTTTTTACTTCTTTTGGAAAAGCAGATCTTTGTATTTTGGGCTGAGCTTTTTCAACATGACAACTATAAATTGTTCATTCCATGGAAACACTAGTGGAGGAAAAGGCAGAGAAAATTACAGTCTGAAGCTTAAAGTCAGACATGGTTAGGATTCTTTCCATGCTAGCTCATCCGTGTTGTGACCAACAGTATTTTTAATTCTTTCTTACTATAGAGGACAGGTGCAGTGTCCCAGGGCTGGCAGAGACACAAAAGCTGACTTGCATGTTTCCTGCTCTGTGACGAGACAGGCCCTGAG
This sequence comes from Thryothorus ludovicianus, assembly GCA_013397245.1. NCBI lineage: Eukaryota > Metazoa > Chordata > Aves > Passeriformes > Certhiidae > Thryothorus > Thryothorus ludovicianus. The sequence goes on along the minus strand of VZTB01013362.1, from coordinate 424,148 downwards.
ACAGAGCCTGGGAGGGTGCAGATTGAGCATCACCCCTCTTGTTGTAAGCATCAAGGAAACATGCTCCTGACTGTTTCACAGAAGAAACAGTGCATTTTCCATTAGTCTGCAGACTCAGGTGAAGGAAAATCATTAAAATCTTGGCCCATCTGGGAACATTATTAGAAGAAGCTGGTCATCAGTTACGAGCCTGGCCCTGCTTTGTAACAGTGAAAATTGTTCTTATTTCCTGTACATGCTCAGTTGTAAATAAATGTTTTAGTGCCATACAGTGCAGTAGAAAATGCCAGTAAATGTTAGGAATTTTCTGGAAACAACAGCTAAACTAATAACTCACTTTCTATTAGCCAAGCTTTAAGAAATAGATAATAAAAAATGAAAATTGAAATATAACAAAGATTTCACTTTTAGTTAAATAAACTAGTAATTGTTTGATTTTTATGATCTGCAGGTATTGTTTTTAACTTAAAATATATTCATTTGAACACATTAGAAGAGTATTTCTTCTTTAGCAGTCTTCAAAGTAACTTGCTCATCAAGGGGAACTTGATATTTCTGTTCTTTGTTCATGGTTTAACCCAGATGTAATATCAGCTACTTGGAAGAATGGCTTAAGGACAAGAATATTCAAAGCAGCAATGCCAAAGAAACTTTGGAGCCCCTGTCTCAAGCAGCTTGGCTCCTTCAGGTTAAAAAGATCACAGATGATGATGCCAAGGAAATATGTGAACACTGCACATCACTTTCTACTGTGCAGGTAATGAACCATCTATTTTCTTCTGGCAGCACTGACTGCAGAATCTTAGCTCTCTAAAATAATTTGTTGCAAAAGGCTATTGGACTGTCATTTCATAAAAGTAGCATTTCCAGCATTCCACATCATCACTTGTTAAATTGAAAATTTAACTCCTTATTCCTGATTCTTTTGAGCATTTCAGCTGCTCCTGTGGTGAATGCTACCCTGCTTTGTTGTATCCCACATTTTTGTTCCACAATGTATTTTTTTTAATATGTCACAGGGGTTTTTTTATTGTTTCCCCTAATCAATTCAGCTTTTTCTACATCTCCTTGATCTGCTGACACCTCTGGAAATGAGTCATAGCAATGATCACATATGTAACAACTCAGTCGGTGACAAGTCAAAATTCTCTTTTTACTGTAAAATGTTTTACTGAAACTTTAATTAAATATCAGGAAGAATGTCATAATAATGCTTTCTTCTGTCTTCTCCCTTTTTATGACACACTAAAATAGTCTTTTGTAATTTGAGCAGATAGTTAAGATCCTGAACTCATACACTCCAATAGATGACTTTGAGAAAAGAGTGACTCCGTCATTTGTTCGGAAAGTCCAGGTAAGAGCTGCAACTGCTGCTTCTAATATTCAGCTTACAGAATACTTCATGCACGTGAGTTTTGATGCTTTATAGTTGTACTTGACCTTTACATCACGTTATTACTGAGTTGCACATCTTCTAGGCACTTGAAAGCAATGCAAACAAATCTTCTTAACACCATGGAAAAGCAAGATTTGCAATGAGAAGAAAGCAATGTGCTGGCTTTGCTTTGATTCTTAATTCAATGTTTTCACACTCTTTCTGTTCTGATTTCAGGCCATGCTAAACAACCGTGAGGACGTTCCACAGCTGATGCTCGATACCAAGCATCTCTTTCAAGTGACGTTTCCTTTCACCCCCTCTCCACATGCTTTGGAACTGATACAAGTCCCCAGCAGCTTCAAACTTGGCTTTCTCACGAGAATTTAATAAAACCAGTGAATTGGTATTTTCTCAGAGACTCTATAATGACAGCAGACTTTCATGGTTCATTTCACCAGGTGGATAGTATGGCAGTGTGCAGTGAATTAAGATGTAAAAAACTTGTTCTTTGGTCAAGACTCGAACAGCAGGAGTAATTTTGACTTATTTCCTTCTCCCTTTTCTTACTCCTCTTCCTTCATTTCAGTCCTACAAAAATAACTTTATATCATCATCTGGACACAAAGTTTACCAAACAGTTTTTAGTCCAAACCTGACAAGAAAAGCATTTATCTGACAAGTTTGCATTGCTGCCCTGCCAGCAGCAGTCAGAGAGGAAGACTGGCATGTGATAGATGTTACTGCTTTACAATTTTCTTTGCCTTCCCTTTCTGTAATGAGAGGGGTTTCTTTCATCCCAAGGCAATTCTGTACTTTGCCTTGATATACTGGATGTGTTTGAGACTGGCTTTCACCTTTCTGTGAACAGAGGAGCTGAGATCAATCTGAGAGAATGGGTTACCAGTCCACAATGTCTTTTTGTGTAGGCAGGCTGGCTCAGCTCTCTGAGTGCTTGCATTGCAATTCAAGCACCCTACACTGCTCTTGGGCCAGAGCAAGGACTCAGGTGCTCTTCTTGTTTTCACTTTTGTTCTCTACAGTGACAAGTTTGGATTCAGTATCAGTTATTGTAACAGAAAAGGTAGATATAAAATTCATGCTATGATCCAGGTTTGAATTACAATCTTGGTTCTCTGAAAGACAGGAGTCATCTGCTGGTTTGGTTCCATCTGCAGTGTAGTGTATTTCAGAATACACACTGAGTATGCACACATCATCTTTCTGCCTTTCTCATTTTGCTGGTTTCTCTCCTCCAGTCCAGAGTCTGAATAGGAGCAGATGCAGCAGCTGTGGTCTGGTGTTAATGATAAACCAAGCTTAATTCCTTACATTTCACTTTTACTTACCTAATTTCAGTAGCAGGATCCTTAAATGCAGAAATGGCCTCCTTTCTGCTCTGTTCAACCTTCTCCCTGTGGTCAGGGACAAAACAGTAACTTCATTTAGTTCTGGACCCTGTCAGAGCAACAGGGGAAATAGCATTCACCTCACTACAAGGGTGACTGTCCTTAAATAGGTAACTAATGCTGAGTTTCTAGCTATTCTGTTAGCCATAGTTACTAAAATCAAGTACTAATGCTCTGAAATAGTTAAAGGATTGTAATGAATTGAGTTAATTTAAGGAACAATTTAATTGAGGTTTTTTTATTTTTGTTATTATTACTATAGTGTTAGTACTTCTTGTTTAATTTCACAAAAGAATCTGTAAGTATGAAGAGAGAATCTTTCTTGCTATTTAGTGTTCTTGGTGCTTACCATGTACAGTGTCATATTTCTCATGATATCCACAGAGATACAGTCAAAATATATGAAGGAAGCATTTTGTGTTTTGTTCAATAACAGTAAAAGCTGTACAAAAGATCACACATGTAGCGAGACTAGTATATCAATGCATTAAATAAAGTAGTTTTAAATCAATTTGTTGTTCTTTGTGTGATGCAAATGTTTTCATAACTATTTTTCAATAGTTATGTTTTCAGTATGGAATCATTTGAAAGAAGTTACTTGGAGCTATGTGACTGTTTGTGAGTGCTTTCAGTCTTGTATTGCACCATAAACATTTATTTAATTTAGTTGCTTTGATGTAACTTTGTGTATCTTCCTCAGCATTGTGTGCTGTCCTTGGCTCCTCATGAATTTCTGGAAATAGTTTAATGGAAGCAACTTTTGTTGCTGCAAGTTGTGCACAGCCTTTTTTTTGCTGCTCCTGGAGCTGTGTGTCTGTTACCTGGGCTGACGTGAGGAAAATCACAGCCCACTCTTGCAGCCACATCACAGAGAAGTGTCAAGGTGCTTGTGCTGTTATGACAAAAATGGTTGATCAAGGAAAACTGCTCTGACAATTTGATGCTTTGTTACTTTGAGAGCTTTGTGTGGAGTGTGCTATTAATGCTGTGTACGCAAACAACAAGGTATATATTTAAATCAAAGTTTAAAATTATCCAGCTTATATTCTCTCAGAAACTTAGCTTGCTTTTGCTGATATTAATGCGTTCAGCCAGAATTTAAGTGCAAAGTTCTTCTTGTTCTCTGTCATTCTTCTGATTATAAGGAGCAGTTTTAGTGAAGGCACATACATGAAAGGCATTTCTGAGGTTGTCTTTCCTAGAATGATGCTAAAGGAGAAAGATATTTCATTCAAATGGGAAAGTGTTGAATGGTGATCCTTACTGCAGTTGGAAAGCACTGAAATGGCTTATGGAAAGATGTGTAAGATGCTTTTGGCATTTTTGGATGTGTTTAGACATGTGACTCCTGCAATTTTTATATTAGAATATGTTCTAAAAGAGGGCAGTTAAAATAAAGTCATTATCATCAGTAATCCCCAGTATGTAACTGATCTGAGGTGATGCAACTGGAGAGGTTGAGCTTTAAATACCTTTAAGTAGAATTAATAGGAAGGTTGTCTTTCTACTTTAGCAGCTGCACAGGGCTTACTTAGTAATCTTGAGAATCTCCAGGTTCTTGCTCTCTGAAAAGGTGGGTAATTTTTTTAATTTTACAACAAGATTCATTGTACAGAATTTTTCTGTTATAATACATTTCTTAATGACTGGCCGTTTTTAAATTTCTAGTGTAACTTAAAAAACCTAGTAAGGTTAAAATTTCAGGCTACAGTGCTAGAAGTTGTAATGGTTTTAGACCTTTTTGCTTTAAGTATCTTTGTAAAATTGTCATAGTGATGGATTTGTATACTCTCTCAGGAGTAATACTGCTTTTTAATTATTCACAATTTTTGATGACTTCTCTTGTAGTAGAATTTTGTAATGTGTCATAATGTCATGTGACGTAAAATACTGATAGCAGATATGATTTTTCCTGTACATTACTCCAGCAAATTCTCATATTTTATAAAAGATTAATTCTACTCAGAGTATTTATTCCAAGCCTAATAGATCCTTGTCAAAAGTGTCTGGAGCTACTGATGACTTTTGGTTCAAATAAGATCAGTGGTTCCTCAGGGAACCACTAATTTTAAGAACCTTGGAATAACAGGTGAATCAGTTGTGAATGTCCAGTTTGAAGGATCTAGGAGAGCTGAGCCCAGGCACTGCAGTCATTTTACAGCCCTGAGCAATACCTGCACTGAGAAGCTCCCTGAAAAGGATGGCAGCTTGTGTTCTCAAGTTTTGCAAAAAAATCCATTAAAAGCTTCAGGCCATATTTGCTGCTTTTCATCAAGTGGAATATAAACCTCCTTGACTGTTGACTGAAATCTCCATGCAAATTTTAAATTATTACACGGTAGTTCCTTCCAGGACAGATTTCTTCCCACATGTTTTGGGATGAAGTCATGCAGCCCCTGGAGACAACAGCAAAATTTTTCTTGACTTAAGAGTGGTCAGGATTTCTGAGTTTATTATCTTACTTTTCAAATAGTCCACTGAAATATGTAAGATTAAGCAGCAGAATGGAGACAGGTACACAGAGTAAAGTTTGGCTTGAGTTTTGTACAATGTCCAGCCAAATTCTAAAATGTCATAGGTCATTGAATTTCTTTTGTTCCATTTGAATCTCTCTTGCATAACTACTTCTGATTGTTTACCACAAATTCATTTTTATGTACAAATCTAAATAATGTTAAAACCTTTCTAAATAATGTTAAAACCTTTTTAGAAGAGATGAAAGGTCCTGTTTTTCCCTATGAAAAATGTATAGAGTAAAATGACACTGCAATATTATTCTCATTTGTTTGTCTGACTCTCAAGTAGGTTTTAATACTCTGTTGGTGATAGTGCTTTGATCTTAGAGATGCCTGGCTTGAGAACAAAAGTGGATTTGTAATGACCCAGCTGTCAGTGTGCTTGAAGCATCAATTTCTGCTCAAACAGCATATTGGTCATAATATTTCGTAGCTGCTGCTGACCGAATTCTAGGTCATCTTTAAAAATAATGCATAGTAATGACTATTCTATAATGCCATGGAAAAACAGAATTGATTGATCAGTGCAGGTTTCTCAGAAGTCTAGTTGTTACTGTGGATTTCTGGTTATTGTCTGCTGGCAGTGGCTAAGTACAAATTAAAAGTCCTTTCCCACATGTAGTGAACCCATATGTACAGTACATATTATAATGATGTGTGTAAATACATGTTTTAAAATACTTTATGTTTTTCTTCATAAAAAAAAGACTCTGCAGAGCACGTGAACATCCTGTATATAGTGACAGTTCATCCAGCTCGAGAGATTAGTCACAGAGAGATTATCCAGCCTACAGATGTCTATATACAGCCTTAGCTGGCACAGCAGGGCTGGAAGCTTTGTGCTGGACTGGAATGCATGCTTTCCTTCTTCTTCTCTTTCAGCTCTCCTAATCCACCAAGATGGACCAGACCTTTTTAGCGATTGTATTTGGTCCCTGTGACAAGTGCTCCAAAGAGAAGCCCCTCAGGCCTGTTTCTGTCAAGTCAGAGCAACGCAGCTACTGCTCACTGTGTGTGGAAATGGTAGGGTCCTGATTCCATCAGCGGGGACAGGCTGAGGAACGGGGGGAATGGGGAGTGGGCTCGGTGGTTGGATTTTTCTGGGCAGCAAATAAGCATTGCTAGGCCCATAGACTGCCAAACAAACACCTCTGCAGACACCTGGTGTTTCCACAAACAAGAGAGGAGGCCCCAGAGTTCCAGGATGCTTTTTATGATTCTTGATTGGAAAATGGCCACAAGTTTTTTAGCCTAGGGGTAGCACTCTTGCTGTGCAAATGTTATGTGCCCATCTCTGAGATACATGTGTGCTCTGCTTGGCCTATGACCTTGAGTCTTTCCCACTTGCCTTTGAAAGAATTTAACACCACCACCAAAAAAAAGATTAAATCGTCACAATAAAGTCATTCACTTCATGCACTAGAGACAGGGAATATGACATTCACCTAGTCTGTCACAGACACCAGTGAAGGGCTGTCACAACTCCTTTGTGCCCACATTTCCTACTGTGACCAGGTGTCTCCTGGGCTATGTGCAGTACTTGGGTGAGAGCTGGAAGTTGCTACAATGATGATAAGGGGAGGAAGAGTTGCAGAGCAGTGGAATGTCTTCTGTTGGAGGCTTTCTAAGCTCCAGCAATTAGTGGTGAGCAGGTATCCCACTCTTCTGGTAGGGAGCACTGTTCAGAGACATCACGGTGGGGTTTTTCTAGGTGAAATACACAGCTAATGTCATGAACCTATGCGGCTATTTTAGAGCTGGCCTCCAAAACTCTTTTTGTAAACTTCAGAATTTTGCTGCCCAGCTTGTGGTAGTTTTATTTTATCTTTCTAAACCATTATGCATTATCACCTGGAGAAGACATCCATCACTGTTTCCTCCCCAGAATTCTTCTCTACTGTGACCGAGTAGGGTCCAACCGTTGTATTTGAGTGTCAGATTAAATGATCTCTGCAGAAATGCTAAAAGGCTTAGCAAGCTGTGTTTACATAACACTGTTGTACAGGCAGATGAGAGCACTGATTTGGACGTGTAGGTGGTACATGTGTACAGTTTGCTGGCTGACACAGCACATTCTCATGCACTACTTTGTTTAGGAGGAAATTTGGATGTAATGACTGCAAGACAAAAGGCAGTCCCTTCCCAGTTTATTTGCTTCTCCTGACTTTGAAATTGCTGCTTTGTTCAGGTCATTCTTGGCTAACAGCCTTCTTGGCTATTTATTCAGTGAATTTTTGCATGATTTGATAAATGCATGCTGGAATTGCAGGAAACTGGCTGTTTGTTATTTACAGTTCCTGCAACTTTCTCCCTGTTATTGGCAGTATGGACGTCAGACTCTTAGCAGCTGGAACAGCTGGTAGGTGGAAGCAGACTGAGACTTCAGGAAGAATTGCGTCAGTACCTAACAGCCTGTTAGGCTTCCTCTTGGCACTGAAGGGGGGTCTGGGGCTTTCTGGTAGGTCTGGCTTTAGCTTGCTTCCTATTTTCTTAAAGATTTAAGAGCAGATATTCAGAACACAGAGAGCTCTGTGCACTAGCACAGAAATTACACACGAGTAGGGAAATTCCATCCTTGACTTTGAAATTGTTTTTTTCAGAGCTGTGGGTGTGCTTTGGCTTATATTGAAATGCACAATACATCCTTTGCCATGGTTGTGTTTGTGGATGCACATGCATATTGCGGTGTCTAACTGGCTGATCTTTCTGCAGCTCCCTGATGTGCCCATGCAACTCCTAATTTCAGTCCAGCAGATGCACACATGCATTTTCATCAGCCAGTCTTGGTGATTTCCCCAAAAACAACATATGTCAAGGGATAAGAGAATTAGAAAATGCTGATTCCCAGTGTTGACACCATCCTACCTCAATTGTTTGCCTTTTAGGCAAAATAATCATCTTCCTCTAGGGTTTTGCTTGCTTTGGAATTCGGTGCTAATCAGTAGAAACTCAATGTTTGCTGGTTTAGTTTCACCATAAAATTAGCTTACAATTTGAGACAAGATCACCTGGTGGATTAGTGAGAAAGGAAACTTATTTTAAAGGCCTGAGCTTTGAGGTAGGCAACAATTTGTTATATACTGATAGATCCTTCATTTCCCCCAGTGTTCTTATTACCAGAGCAATACCAACTTTCTCCCATGGATCCCCATCACTCATCACTGCAATCTGGTGTATTTGCCATGTATGGCACTCATTGATGGAGTACTATGCTATCATCTAAATTAATTCAGCCCTGGTTCATTTTATTTAAAGCTCCCAATCAGCCTTACTGTAACCTTTATTTTTGCATGGTTAGCTAATGATGGCATGGGCAGCTAAGTAGGGGTTGGTCAGATGAAGTAAATACTTTTTTTAATTTTTTTTTTTTTTTCAAAACAATGAAATACACATTATGTATCACACAGCTACAGCTCAGTCTGTTCAGTAGAGGCTTCCCTGTCACCTCACAGCTCTGCTGACCCCATCATCTCAGGATTAGTATCATGTATCAGCCTGCACATGTACGGTTCCCAGACTCTCACCTTCTGTGCTGCTCTTTGTAGACTTTATAATCCCATTCCACAAGGCACTGTTCACATCAGTAAGGCAAGAAACTGGATTCTTCACTGTTAGAACTATACTGACTGTCTGACACATAGGTCTTATCTGTGCCAAATTCCTGAGAGCTGATGAGTTCCTATCAAGGCAAAGAAATTTCCTACACCTTTTATTGGATTTAACTTCTGGGCCTCTCCACACTTATCAGGTGTCAGAAATAAGGCATTTGTTATAGATTAGAATCCTTCAAAAATTAAGTTTCTTCATCAGAACTTTCCTCTGCTCCTCCCCCAGGACACAGCAGCATTGTTGACTTTAATGTAAGTAGGTTTAGTTTTTCAGACCCGAAGGTAATGCATGGGAAGAAGCTTTCTGTCACTTCCCTGCTAAAAGATCTTTGGGGTTCTAAATATTTAGGATCTTCTTGTTTTTTTTCTGTTCTTTTGATATCACTTTAAAAATACTCATTTTTTATTTCCTTGGCACAGTCTGTGCTGGAAGGCATTTCCAATGTGTTGATTACTCTGGAGGGCTTTGAAGGATGTTCCTTTATCCAGCAGTGTGTGAACCCATAGCTTATACCATCTACATTTTCTTTTGTGATTCTGAACATAACTGGATCAGTAAGTTCAGAGTTGCCTGTGTGGCCATCAGGCTGGTTGGGTTAGGTCACACCAGTTTCTGTGGGCAGTGAGAAGATGAAATAGATCCACTGCATTTGATTGTCCAAGGAAGTAACCCAGCATCTGCCTGCAGAGCCATTGCCTGAAAGGGTCCCTGGGGACATGAGCAGACCGGGGCCCGAGTTCAGCTCCAGCGTGATGGTGAAGAGCTCAGCAGCCCTGCCTGTGCATCCCGGTTGGACAGCAATACTACTTCTAAACCCGGTGTGGGAAGGGATTTTTATTTTCTCTGAGACCCACACTTTGTCCAGGATGTACCCAGAGCCCAAACAACGGCTGCAAACAAGCATTTTCTTATCTCGCTCTCCAATCTTGGCACATCTCCAGGTTGAACAATAGCCACTGGATTGTCTGTTTTCTGGCTAAAGGGAGATGAGAGTCAATTTGCACATAGTTACTCCTTGTAGGTCAAGGACAATTCTGTAATAAGAAGGGGACATTTTCAAGGAACTCCCAGGGAACAAAAAACTATGTGCCATGGTTCTTTCTCTGGAAGCATCGGCTACTCCCTGTGCCCAGCACACATTCATGTGACCAGAACCCAAAGAGCTGAGCCCCTGGACTCACACCACAACAAAGTGGAGGGCTGTTTATTCCCTCTTTGGGATTTTGGAAGTTGCTCTGTTTCAAGAGATGGGAACGCTGCAGACTCTAATGTGCAATCTGAGAGCAGGAGAAAGGAATAGTTGGTCTAAAGGAGGAAAAGAACCCTGGTAATAATTTAAAACTCAGGAATTCAAAGCATAGTAGAGAGAAGAGTTTTTACCACTACATCTGTCCTATTGGCACAGGAACTGGGCCAGAGACCTGCACAGCTGATTCTCCCAGTACCCCCTACCCACAGGAGTATCAGGGAATGATGGAGCTAAAATGGGACTTGGTGAGCCTGGACAAGATCTGTCTTCCCAATCTGATATTTTAAAATGCCACTGGGGTGACCGATGGCTTTTTTTTTTTTTTCCCTTATTTCCCCCCACATTGTGCAATTTGTTCAAACAAGTTTAGGTACACAGCAGAAAAAGCCATTGGCATATGTGTTTCAGGAAATGAAGCCTTTGGGCTGTGAAGAGGCCTGGGATATGTGTAGGAGTGGGGCAGGAGGTGAGGCTTGTCCCAGCTGCTGGCCTGGAGACCACTGGGATGCCAGAGCAGGCTAGGCAGGGGATGATGGAGTGGCCAGGCAGGGGATGCTGAAGCAGGCAGGACCAGGAATGCTGGAGCAGGGAGGGCAGGGGATGCTGGAGAAGGCAGGATCGGGGATGCTGGAGCAGGCTGGACAGGGGATGCTGGAGCAGGGAGGGCAGGGGATGCTGCAGCCGGCAGGATTGAGGATGCTGGAGCAGGCTGGACAGGGGATATTGGAGCAGGCTGGACAGGGGATGCTGGTCCCCACGGTGTGCGTGCTCAGGACTGGCCTGGACGTCAGCGGAGAAGGGAGGGGGAGCCCGGGCCGGCTCCGGCGCCGTTGCTGAGGCAGC
>VZTB01013362.1:389036-411994 GCA_013397245.1 Thryothorus ludovicianus | reverse complement strand
GATGCACTGACCTCAGCCCGGCACTCCCCCTGTCCCTTTCCCCATTCAGGAAAAAGAAACTCACCTTATGTTAATGGTGCTTTGCAAATAGGTATTCACAAGGTCTGAGAGAGAAAAAAATCCTTTTATTATCATTATTTCATTTTATAATTACAATGATACATTGCAGGGTGCCGTTTTGTTTTGTTTTCATTTTTTACTTTTGGTGGTTTTTTTTAGAAAAACATATGTTACTGTTTCTGTCTGAAATCATGTAGCTCACTCGATTAGAAATATTAGTGGGTCATTAAAACTTTTCTTTCATGTGTTTTGATGCTTTAAGCATTGAAAAGGAATCTGAGCTTGTATCCAGTGACTTAGTTCTTAGTGTTTTGTAAGAATAAGGGACTGAAAAACGCTTTTGGTTTTCAGGTTGGGAAGGATTACAGTAAAATATATATATATTCTGGCTAAAAAATAGAGCATTTTCTTGTCTAAATTAAACAATCACGTTATATGAATGTCCTGTTAATTAGAATTGTTAAACAAACAGAAATGTCCTCATTACAGAAACATAACCATAAATCACCACATTCCTATAGTATCGTTTCTGTATCAGAAGTGGCAGGGTTTTTAGTTAACAGACCTCTTATGCATATTCTTAATCACATTTTTGTGCACAAAGTTTTACCTGTGCTTGCAGTGACTCTTGTGTGCCATTGATAGTCATGGGATATTCTTTGTCATATGTAAAATCTGTAAATTTCCATTAGAAAGCTGTTTTTGCAAAGCTGTTACAGCATTTCTAAGACAAAAGTGTGATGCTGCTGTAGAACAATGCTCCCTTATGATATTTTATATTATTGATTCTGTGTCAGAGCTTTTTTACACTTAAATTATTCCCAAGTATTATTTCTGCAGGGTTTGTAAGTTTCAGCATAAGGCATCATTTCTGGTTTTCGCTTCGTTGGTTGATTGGTTTGAAGGGTTTTTTTCCGTAATCTAAAACTGTATCTTTTGCATTTTTTTGCTGGGATCGTGACTTTCCCTCTCTGGTTCCCAAAACAAACAGCTGGCTGAAATAGGATTGCCCTTATTTGTTCAATTGGTTCTGAACAACAGCTCTCAAAAATGTACATAGAAAAAGGAAATGCCAAACATGCATTTGCTTTGTGGTCTTATAATTTTAAGGAGTCAATTCAAGAGCTTAAAATTTTAGATGTAGACAAAATTGTTCTGTTTGTGCAATCTATGAATTTTTAAGGCTAGAGAGACCATTAGACTCAACACAGAAAAGATCAAAGACCCAAGAGTATCTGCATTAATTCCACACTGCCTGTTCAGGCCAAACAATATTTTTAAGAAAAATAGGCTTATCTGGATCTCTGTAAAACTACTCAAGCTATTTACCAGCTTTAGCTGATCTACTCGTCTGAGTGCATGATTTTTGACTATCTTTGAACAATATTAGTGAATATTTAAAAATAACTGTCTGATTCTCAAACCTATGTTAGGCAGGAGCAGGATTATTATGGCTGTGGTTGGAGATAAGTGTCCTCAGAGAATCAGTGAGGCTAAACCAGACAATTTCACAGAGTCTCAGCTGCGTTGACATAATGGAACAGTTTGTCCAGTGTCTGTGAAACATTTGTTTTTTCAGCTATATTCTGGACACCAACATCTTTCCAGCTGCCATAATAACCTCCTGCCCTGTGTTTTCATCTCATTTGATTGAATCATTTGGCAGGTTTCTATGGGCAGTAGTAGGAGGATTGTATCTTTTCCTCAGTGGGTTTATATGGTACTTTCTCAGAAACTTGCTTCTGACTTACTGACAAACTGTGAAGAGTGGTGCACAGCGCTTGTCCCCTGGCTCGGGGAGACTGGTTGAGCAGAGATTTCAGCTGAGAGCTTTGCTCTGGCACAGCCTGTGGGGCTGATGGCTTTGAAAGACAGCTCTTGAAAAGGTAATCCACTAGAAATCAGTCTCTGCCTTGGGCAGAAATTGCTTCTCTGACCCTGTGCCAGGAAATGATCTGTAAGTTCAGGATGCCTGCTCTCGCACTGTCACAGCCCTTCCCAGCCTGTGAGCTTTCTTGCAGCCCCAGAAAAGTGTTGAAGGGTGAAGTAGCAAGGCAGCTCCAAAGCACCACCTGCCATGGGGGATATGGAGCTCAGTCTCCAGTAGGGCAGTGAAAAGCTCAAGATTTCCTCTACCAGCACATTAAAGCATGTGAGCTTCTCCATTTATTTCAGAAGTTTGAGTCAAGCATTGTTCCCACAGCCAACAGCAGCTGGATTGTCTTAGGTTTTGGTGCAGACAGCCACACAACACAGGAAGTGCTGGATCCTATCATCTCTTCTCTAGATAGAGTAATTTTTAATTCTGGTGCCAAGTCTCCAGCCTCAGGATCTCTACTCTGCTGTGGGACTTGCAGTTAGTCTCACCCTCCCTCTGTGTGAAGAGTTGCCCCTGTCTGCTGAGATACATAGTGAGATACATACTCAGCTCCACACTGGAGCAGGGCAAATAGGTTTCCTCAGATAACTCTTTCTCCCAGACATTTACAGGTGACCCCAGCTGGAGGCATCAGGGTTAGATGAGACATCTTTTTGTCAGCTGCATTAATTTCATGTCAACGACAGTTTGCACAAAATAAATGTAAATTTGTCAGGTTATTAAGAATATCAGCTGAAAGTACTGCTGTTAAATGAGGTGTGAAAGAACTGACTTCTTCACTAGAAGATGCAGGTCAGGAAAGCTGCTTGCCTGCCCTCTGTTTCTCTCTTTTCTAGAAGGGGCATCCCTTGAAGTCCTTGATGTCCATAGTTATTGTTGAAAAGTTGAGCAGTGCACTCTTACAGCAAATGTCCAGCTTCCTGCTCACTCAGAGCTGTGTCCTGGCCCTTGCTGCTCCTGGCCACCAGAAGGGATGGCACAGCAGAGTCACCAGTGCCAGTGGCCAGCGCCTGTGTCTCACTGCACCATCACAGTGCTGAGCGCCAGCTGCAGCTGGGGACTCACATCCAGAACCTGTCCACCTTCAGGCCTGAGGATTTCCCAGTAAAGGGGGGCAAAGGGGTAATCTGTTTTCCAGTTATACTTAGGTGGGATGATCAGCAAGGGCTTCAGCTGCTGCATCCCTGGAATTCAACCCTGGGTGAATTCATCCATGTCCTTATCTGGTGAACATGGTCATATGCCACCCACCTTGGAGCTAGCCACCTGCCAGCTCTGAAGCATTGGCTTGCACCATGCACTCAAACTTCATGGATTAATCCCTCCAGGGACATTACTCATAATACTTTTTTTAACAGGACAGGGCTTTGATGGAGGGCAGAGCTTTGATAAAGGGCTCTCTAACCATCAGCTGTTTGCAGTTCATCAGGTGGCAGAGCGTGTGGAGGCGCTGGGACAGTTTGTGATGAAGACCAGAAGGACTCTGAAGGGCCATGGAAACAAAGTTCTCTGTATGGACTGGTGCAAAGACAAGAGAAGAATTGTGAGCTCTTCCCAGGTATGCTGTTAGGCAGAAGTTTATCAAAGGTGTTGTTGAGCACTGTACAAATCTTCTGGCTTCTTCTGCCACTCTTAGCAGATGGTATCTGGGATTACTGTAAATGTTTTCAAGATGCCCTGAAAGAAGTTCATTGGCAATGTATTTGCTCAGAAAGTGTAAATCTAACCTTTGAATCTTTGGTACACCTCTTGTAGCTAATACCCTAAATATTTCTTGTCCAGTCATACACAAATTTTCCCATATTCCCTCCTACAATAAGAAAATAGATTCATGTGAGGCTATATCTATTTCCTTGTTCTTTACAAATTAAATACTTAGCAAATTTTTCAGGTTATGTGTTCAGAGAAAATAATCAGAAAAAGAGAAGAAATATTATTTTTTTTAGCAATTTATATGCACAGAAATTTCTTCTGCATTCTGTATGATTGATATGACCTTGAAAGCCTCAGACATCCTGCCAAAATTACTGCATTTAGTTGGGCATTTTGAGAAACAGTCCTAACACCTGCTCAAGACCAGTTTCATAAGCTGGAGGAGGTAATGAGATAATTACTTTCTAGATCCCCTGGTTCGTCCTGAGCCCAGTATGGCAGTGAGTGAGCTTGTTGCATCTCACAGCTGTTCACTGACCTACATGAAATCTGTCAGGGGTCTCACTTGAGGGATAAAAATAGGCAATCTGCATTGCAAGCCACCTTCACTTACTGTGAGTTTTTACCATTCATGGTGATCTCAACAAAGAGAGTAATTTAAGTATTTAATGTCACATTTTTTAAAGTGGTTAAAATGTTAGTGTATAGATCAGAAAACTGATCAGACAGGTTGAAATGCATTTTTTACTCTGTTTTAAGAACCGTGTAAGTCCAGGTATGAAAGCAGTTGTTGCTCTGTAATGAGTATGTCACTTTCATGAAGTAGGGAAGGTAACAATATTATGTGCATAAGGCAAAGTAGCTAGCAAGAGTGTACCTGGTGTACACCAAGTATTTGTGCTGCTCTCTGTACAAGGTTCTATGATGGCTGTTTAGCTGGTTGTATAATGGATAATTGAAGGTTAAGTAAGTGTAGTGACAAGTAAAGGGAAAACCAGGATGAGACAGGAAAGGGAAGATGAATAAACAGTGCAATATCCATAAACAGTCAAGTGAGGGCTTACAGGTGGCAGGTTCCTGAGGAGATGGCCCTGTCCATGGCATGTGCTGCAGGTGAATGGAGTACTCATGAAGCCATTAAGAGGGAAGAGAAAAAAAAATTGAAAAATAAATCAGTCTTTTAATCAAACATGAGTCGTCTCAGTGAGGAGATACACTTCTCTTGTGGTAGATAAAACAGCACTACTGAAAAGTGTCTCCTTGGTGCTTCACTGTGACCACTGTGCTGTTGTTAAGATGGAGGCAAAAGGACATTACAGACCTGGGACAGGGAATGAGCAGCAGAGTTTTCTCCAAGCTAAGGAAGCAGGCTTGCAGCCACATCTCTGGAAGGCCTCAGTTTCTCTTTCTCTGTGTTTTCATTTAGGATGGGAAGGTGATCGTGTGGGATTCCTTCACTACCAACAAAGTAAGTGAACTTCAACAAAATTCTGTGCCTAGGGCAAATGGCAGGGGGATGAGGTGAAGGGCTCACAGGTGTCACTGTAGGCAGTGGGATAATGGGATAAAATGCAGACTTCCACTAGCACCCCAAAACAAGGAGCCCGGGGCAGGTCATGTCCCTTGATCTGTTTCTGAGCAAAGTCCCTGTCAGAGCACTGGGGTTTGTCATGGTCTGCAGTGAAAGGCTCTGATCCAACCACTTTGCCCACAAGGGAGGCAAAGGCCAGCCAGCAAAAAGGGGAATTTTCCTGGGCACCCCTGTACCAGGTGCTGTGTGTGATCACTGGGGATCCTTCAGCTGTGGTGTTCACTGTGAAATGGTGCCACTGCTCCTCCAAACCTGCCTGGGCTGCCTCATGGCACCCTGCATCACACAGATGAGGGAAAACTACTTGTTTTTAATTCACTTTTACATGTGCAGCAGTGGGGACCTTTCACAGCACTGGATGACCCAATAAAACGTGCTCTGTGATCAGTTTGGGCTCATAAATAAGGTGCAAAGTGTCACAGAAGGACTGGCCATCCTCCTGCTGTTCTGCTGCGTTCTGCAGTCAGGGTTGTTGTCTTACACGTGAGTTGTGGCTGGGGGAAGCATCTGTGCCTTGCACTGACCCTAAGAATGTCCCACAGAAAAACTGAATTTATAACTCCCCTTGTTGTCCTGGCTGGGTTAGAGGAGCAGTGAGGTCCCAGTCTGAAGGGGTGCTGTGTTTCAGGAGCACGCGGTGACAATGCCATGTACCTGGGTGATGGCCTGTGCCTACGCCCCCTCCGGATGTGCCATTGCTTGTGGGTGAGTTCCCAGTTTCCACAGCAGCTTACACCGAGAAGTTGGAATTGTTGCAGTATCCTGGTGGCTTCAGAAGCTGACAGAAAGAAGTTTGTGTGCCGTGGTTGTGGGTGGAAGGTCTACATTCAGTGCCTCTGATTCTATTTCCATAATGGCTTGTGCATATTATCTCCACTGACTTCAGTGCAATAACATTTGTTGTGTAAGCATGGAAAACAATCCTATTTCAGCATTTATATCATGGGTTAGGAATTCTGCTTGCATGCAGCTTCTCTTTTCTAGTGTGGTTCTCTATGTTGGATATATTTTCTAAGGGAAAGTTTCTAGTTGTGTTCATACTTTACACTCATTTTTTCTATGACATAAAGGTTCATCATTAATGATTATCAGTACACGAATAAGATGCTAAGATGGCATGTGGAGAAGTAGCTACATTTTTCTTAATCTTCTACAAGTTTTCGGAAGGCTCAGGTTTGAAAAAAATAAGTTTATATAGGGGAAAAAAACAAGGAAATGACATGTTGGCAAAACATCTTGTAAGAAGGGACTGGGTCAGATCAGACAGACGAAGCAAGCTTGGGGCAAGAGAAAGGAACAAAGGGAAACTTCAATGTGCAGCTTGCAACTCTAGAAAGCAGCAGACTGAGACAGAGAAGCAAACTGTAATTGTGTATGGAAAGGAGTCTGGAAACTGTGTTTTTGACTAGAACCTGAAGAATGGCAAGCAAGCTTTTTCTTTACACTTGTAGCAGAGACAGGGGGTGCACATATACATTGCACCTAATTCTGTGTATCTACTGTGCTGTCAGTTAAATGCCATGCACATAATGTAAGGCACAGAACCAGCAACTGGTGGTGTGCCAGGATCCCAGGGACCAGGGCAGGACTGATCTACCACAGCTCTAGGAAAGGGTCAGATGTAAGTCCTACCCTTTAGAAATGAGTCCTGGGTCTGACACAGCTTAACTGGTACAACTGTCCAGGAGGGAGACAGCAGCTACAGAGGTCAGAGCTTCTGTTGCCTTTTTTCGAAACTCTTCTAAAAATTTTGTCTTCACACCCACTACTGGCTATGCTGCCTTTTCTTTAGGAGCTAGGTCACATTTGTTAAAGTAGGTGTATAATGATGGTGAAATACTGACTTTAGCAATGACAGATGTCAGCAGAAAAGTGGCAGTTTGGCTGTGTGAGAAACATTAACCCTGAGGTGGCTGCTGTCACCTCCCAGTTTATACTTTCGTGAGGTTTCATTCAGTGCCATTTATAAACTCGATAAGGGTGAAAAATACTGAG
Source organism: Thryothorus ludovicianus (assembly GCA_013397245.1). NCBI lineage: Eukaryota > Metazoa > Chordata > Aves > Passeriformes > Certhiidae > Thryothorus > Thryothorus ludovicianus. The sequence continues at coordinate 404,816 of VZTB01013362.1, read as the reverse complement.
GCGCAGCTGTTCAAGTTCTGTAAAGCAGCCAGGCTGGTGAGGCAGCTGGGGCTTCCCTGCACAGGGAGATCCCACACACCACAATACAGGGAAGTCGGTGCTTGTAAGGGTTTGGCAGCACAGCACTGACAGGTGGTGTCCTTCTTATCACCACTCGCCTTTTGTCGTTGCAGTTTTAACCAGTTTTCCTCTCTCTGTTACTGCTATTATTACTCTCTTCAGTGGCCTGGACAACAAGTGTTCTGTGTACCCTCTGACATTTGAAAAAAATGAAAATATGGCTGCAAAGAAGAAATCTGTTGCAATGCACACAAACTACTTGTCTGCCTGCAGCTTCACTAACTCGGACATGCAGGTAAATGTATTCCCTACCCGCTGCTCACCGTCGCCTAACACGAGCTGCACTCGGGTGCAGTGCACATCCTCCCTTGCTCCTGGAGCACCCAGGGCCATGTCCTGCCCCCACAGGGGCTGTGAAACACCCTCTCTGGGGCAATGAAGGTGCTGCAAAAGCTGCTATAAGGAAATGCTTGTCACAGCCTGTGGCTGGGCTGTCCTTGCAAAGGCCTGTGGCTTGTGCAGAGGGAGCTCACTGGTACCTGTGTGTTCTCTGCCAGTTTGTGCCTTTAGGAGCCCAGACTATTGCAAATAGTTAAAACCAGGGTTCAGCCAGGACTGGGTTGGGTGCTGTCCCAGCTGATGGTGACTGTGTTGTTTGCCTGCTTTGTCTCAGACATCCGGCAAAATTTACTTTTGCTTTCATTCAAAGTATTTTTCATTTGTGCCAAGTGACACAATTGGGCTTGAGGGTGGCCCCAAAGGGCCTGTTGTCTGTACATGCAGTGCTCTGTTCCCTCGAGGGAAAGGGGTGATGCTGTTCCCATCTCACAGGCAGTGGGGTGGAGCACAGAGGCCCACAGTGGGAGGTGATGGCAAAGCCAGGAGCTGAATTCAGATCTTCTGAGACCAAGCCAGCCTTCCTCTCTATTGAATATCTCAAAGATCTCTTTCTCTAGGAACACAGGAGATGATGAAAGGAGCCAGGGATAATCCCCTTGTCCTCTCTGGTTTCTGAATTTAATTAAAGCTCTTCTTAGTGCAGCTCTGCAGCAAAATAAGTGGCAGAATGGAGCATTTTTATAGCTCTCAATGTCAATAGAGCTGCTGGAAAGGGAATACCATATCCCCTTCTTCAAGATATTTGGAGCTCTTCTGAAGGAAATATCAGCTCTCATTGCTTCTATTTCAGGACATGTGAAGCCGAGAGTATGTTGTTGTTTGTCGCTCTCTGGTTTCTGTAATGACTCTGAGGTGCTAATTTAAGTCCATTGCCATGGAAACAAGTGGTGGAGGTACCCAGCACTCAGGCTTGCTTAGCCCTGACCTCCCTGTGCAGGAGCCATGTGGAATTAGAGCAGTCTAAATTAAATGGAATGTTTTTGATGAGATATAAACCCAGTTTTCTCTTTTTTTGTCTATACCTAAATGCTTTGAGATTAAATCCTATCACAGGAAAAATAGCAATTTTTTATAATAAAAAGGAAAGAAAAGTTGTGTCTTTTTTTCCATATTAAATAGAGCAAACTGCATTGATACTGAAGGTCATGTATTACAATTGTTAAGTCATATCACAGTGGATTGAGGTGCTTTATGTTTAGTGATTCAGAAATTTTTCTGAAGTTTTTAAAAAGAAGGTTTTTTGTGATTTCTAGGCTTATAAGTGATTATGGTACTGCATGTTCTTATTCAAACGAATACAAGCAACAGGTTGGCTCTTAGGACACTGTTATATAGCAGATGCTAGAGATTTCTTATCTTTTTTCATTTACATAAAGGCCTCAGAATTAAAACTATTCAGAATTAAAACTGTTCAGTAACCCTGAGGGTGCACAGTGTAACATGCAGGAGCTTTCCCAGCTGTGTGCAGAGCAGCTCTGCTCTCCCAGTTTGCATCAGGAGGGATGTGGTGCTATCCTGGAGCAGCTCCAGCATGAGGTGGAGATGTCCCCCAGCCCAGTGTCCCCACAGCTCCCACTGCTAGGTGCTGCCAGGGCTGCAGCTCTGCCCTGTCTGCTGTCTTAAACTACAGCTCAGTTTTCCCACAGAGGCATGGTTGGAGTTTAGGGTTTGGTGTGCTCGTGGGCTTTGGGCAGTGCAGTGGAGAGGGGACCTAGGGGTGGCCCATTGTGGGTCAGAGTCACTCCCAGGCTGTGTGGGTGCTGAAAAAGGGGGTCTCACTCTTGCTGCTCATCGTGTTCCCACGTGGGCCCTGAGCTGCAGGGCTGGGTGACCCACACACTTTGTTCTCAGTGCCTCAAACCAGTCCTGCTTGGGAGAGCCTCGCCTGCCTCAGAGAGCCAGGGAGCCTCACTTCCTAAATTAGGTGTCTGCAGCTCTGCGGTGTGATAATGCTCCCCACATGACAATGCTCCATGTGTATTAATAGCAACAGCTAATTGGGATCTCAAGTGTTTTGCATAGGGCAGGCAGCCATGCTCCCAAGTGTGGCAGGGCTGAGGAGCAGCCTTGAAGTTGAGTCCATAACATTTCTCTTTAAGCATTAGCTGGAGCTCTGGGTTGCCAACAGACCCTTCCCTTGCACCTTTAGCCACTCCTATTCCCTTCACATTCCCTTACACAGTATTAACAAGAGTAAATACTCAGAGCTGAAAGTCTTCGTTCCTCAGCCAAGTACAAATATTCCCCAGAACAGGGAGGTTCATTGATCCAGGCTCAAAAACTGGTCAGGAAGACAAGTCAGGACTTTCTTCTGCTATTATCATCTGAGAGCATTAGCATCTCTCTGCTGAAGGATTCAGAACAGTCTGTTCTGCAGCCTTGCAGACCTCTGTTTACGGGAAGAATTTTTAGAGCATCTGTCAAACATGTTCAGTGTTTAACCTTAATGCAACTCAGGGAATGGTTTCATGACTGTGTGATCATTCTCTTCTTGAAGAGAATTTTGTTTTTAACTTATAACTACCCACTGAGATCACTTGAGTTTCCTCACCAACCACGAGAAAAACCCGTGTACAAAACTGAGAGCCCTCCTACGTCCACCCTTGCTTCCTTCCACACCAGTGCACAGGGACTCTTTCAACCTACAGATTTTGTGATTGCATAACAGTTTCGTGTGCCAAGGGGAAATTTTGAACAATTGAGCATCATCAGGATTTAGCCACAATAACAAGCTCTGATCACATGTGCTTTCTACAAGTACTGTAGCAGATGGGAAGCTGTGAGCTATGTTCAGTCAGAGTATGTTCAAGCCCTTTCACACACAAATGGTTTAGGACAAGTGAGAGCTGATGGACTTATCAAACAACTGTCTAGACAGTCTTACTTCCCTTTCAGAAAACCCATTTCTTAAGCCAAATTAATTTGGTTTAACCTGACTATTTCAAGCAGAAAGAAAAAAAATTGGAGAGTTAAACAGGTATACTTAACTCCAAGAGGTCTTCCATTTACCTGGGTTGAATTCCAGCAGCCTAAATGTGGATAGAATGAAATGCAGGGGCAGGCAGGAATACCAGTATTGTTCTGCCTCCTTTATGAAAATGCCAGCAGATCCTTACTGCTGTCAGTTGTGCAAACACCACCACACAAAAGGCACCATTATTGACCATTATACCTACCATTGTGTAGGTATAGTGGTATCCATAGAGCTTTCCTTTCCACTCTACCTTTCTTCCTTAAAAATAAAAACCATAAACAGTACTTAGGTTCACATTGGGCTTACGACTTTGATGTATTGAATAGTATTTCATTAAATTAAGGCTGTCTTTTGGTGTATGTGTAGGATGTCAGTTTTTTCTTTGTGACCTGAAGGTCATCTGCTGATTCTTGTATTATGACTTTTTTCCACATCTTGTAGATCCTGACAGCAAGTGGAGATGGAACTTGTGCTCTCTGGGATGTTGAGAGTGGGCAGCTTCTACAGAGTTTCCATGGTCATGGAGCTGATGTCCTGTGCCTGGACCTGGCCCCTTCTGAAACGGGGAATACATTTGTCTCTGGGGTAAGTAGGAGCTTCCTCCCATAATATAAAAACTAAGGAATATGGAAGTGAAAAGGCAGCAAAGTACAAGGCTCACAATGTTATTGAGAGAGTGCTGGAGTATATGTTGGATGCCCCAGTGCAATCCACTCATTGCAAGCACATTTTCCAAGCTGGAGAAAATTAAACCCCTGACTGTGGGGTCAAACCCACCCAGCCAGTCTGACTGCAGTTCTGCTTGCTTAGCAAGTTCCACCCCACATGAAAGCAATCCAGCTCGAGATCAAAACAACGCCTCTGCCGGGAAGGGAAAGCTCAGAGTTAGAGCAGTGGGCTCCTACCACAGCAGAGGTGTGAGTCCCTGTGGGTGGGAGCCTGGAGGAACACACTTTGCTCCTTCCCTGTGCCCAGCTCTCTGGAGCCAAATGGGGCGTGGCAGGCGTCAGGTTATGCTCAGGGCATCGAAGTGGGGTTGCAAACAACGTGTGTGCCACTATGTCCTGAGAGTTGAGGGGCAGCTTGGACACTGGCTAACCCCTCGTGCAAGTTGGAGCAGGGAGATGAGGTGTGGCCACATCTTCAGCTGTTGCTGAGTCCTCTGTGCCTTCCAGTGGTACCAGAGGCATTTAAAGCCCCTTCATCAGTTGAACACTCTACCCCCTGTCTTGGGGCAGAGGAGCATGCAAGCCTCACTGGGGCTGCAGGACTGAACTGGTCTGGGAAAGTACCCAGGGCATCTTCCAAATCATATCCTGCTGCTGAGAGATCACTGTTCCCAGGCAGCTGAGCCATTGGCACACAGCCTGGCCGTGAGGCAGGCCAGTCATAAAGGTGCGTGGGATGGGGCTCAACTCCTTTTCAAGGTGATCTTAGTCTTTCTCATATTAGAAAGTGAATGTGCAGATGAGAGCTGGCAGGAGCTGAGAGGCTGGTTGCTACCAGTAACTTTGCTGAAGGTACCAGTAACGTTGCTGGTTTCTGAGCCTCACCAGCACTAGCCCATGGTTGATCCTGTATTTCATGATGGAAATAGCCCTTGTGCTAGAGGATGCCAACCATGGGTCAGGGGTGCTTGGAGTCATGGTCTTATCCCTACTTAATAAACCTGGATCTCTTCTGTTACGGCTCTTTTTATCAGTTTTGGCTGGCACATCAGGAGCAGAGTCCAGCACACTGGCCCAGTTTGCCTGCTGGTAGCACAGCTGCTCCGAAGCGTGACTGAGAGCTAATTCCATCCAAGTGCATTACTTCTCTCGGGTTTTCCTGTCACCAGGCTTGCTTCCCAGAAAGGATAGATTCATTCTCCCTGGGAACAGCTCAGCTTATTATAGGGCAAGGAATCGCAAGCAGCTCTGGTCCTGCTAAGAGAGTATGTCATACTTGTGTTGATAGAGCAGCTTGGGCATGTCTGTGCTTACAGGCATTCGTTTAATTCATCACATGCAAAACACCACTGCAGTGAAGACCTGTCTTACATCGTGTCAGTGCAGGTATAGGCAGAACAGTCTGAAGGTATGGTGGCACAGAGAGATTCCCTGAATACTGTGCCTCTGTGGTACAGTAACCTTGAGCTGGAATAAGCAATGTCAGTATATCAGCATGTAGGCTGGGTGCTGGTACATTTAACATTGACTTAACTGAGTACTCCAGCCCTCCCAGGTAAGCCCAGGGTTGTGTCCCAGGCTGTTGTGCTCAGTGCCCTTTGGGCAAGACTCCTCAGCTAAGTTGGGTATCACTCGGGGGGCCCATCTCTTCACAAGTGGTGGCTGCTTTCTCCTTCAAAACCTCAGGAGTCAAAGCACCAGCTTGTCAGGTTGATCTTGCTCCCAAACTCCCAGAGGGGGCAGTAAGAACAGTGCACATGGAAGCAATACGAAGGGCTGGGCTTGGGTTTTGGTGGGACTTGAGAGGGAAATATGCTGGGTCCAAAATATTCTCTATCCTGTTGGGTTTCCTCGGTGCAGAAACCACAAGCTGGTGCCAAGGAGCATTACATCTTTTAAATAATGACATCTTTACTAAAAACACTAGGATTTCATTTTGGCAACAGAATTAAAAAAAATAGAGAGAAATATGTGAATTGTGAATAGACTGTTTAATTAGCTATCATATTTGATTAAAATAAATAATGTGTGGCACGGTCTGGTGGGCAGAGTGCTCTGGCTCAGCAGAAGCAGCAGCCACCTGACCTGCCCTGTTCTTCCCACACAACCTCAGAGAGGCTGAGCCCCTGGAGCTCAGCCTGCCTGCTCCTCAGCAAGGGCAAGTTTATTAAAATCTCCCATCACTCTTCAAAGCAAAGTCCATGTTCTTTCTCCTGTCACTGCAACTGTGACAGCAGCGAGACTTTGCTGCTGAGAGCGTGGCCCTACGGGTATGAGATGGTTCTTGTCCCAAGGACAGTGTAGACTACATGGGCCAAGCCCCTTGCCCAAAGAATTCAGGGTGCTGAGCACTGAGTGTTAAATGATCCTTTCAAAGTACAGCTTGGAAGGGCAGGTTTTAGCTTGAGGATGAGATGAAGTGCTGCTTTTCTCATCTCAACCACACAATCAAGCATGTGGGTGCAGAGCCCTGACAGCGGTTAACCAGGGTAGGAGGCTGGGTAAGAAATTCTCATCTTGCACTGATTTAATTTTCTCTTTCAGTGTATGAAAAGAATTAGTTACGAAACTTTAAATGCTGAGTATTGGTATTTTATATTGGTCATGTTAAATGGTCAGGGAACAGGTCAGTTGTGCAGCTCTGTGGCGTGGTGGGGCTGCACACAGAGGTGGGACAGCAGCACGAGCAGAGCAGGGCTGTGAGTGCAGGGCAGCTTCAACCTTCCTGAGGAACTCTGATCCCACCTGCAACTGCACAGCTGAGGGTACCACTGCAGCCACTTCTGGGGCTGCTTGGCTGGTTAAATCTTCTCCGAGCTGTGATGTTCAGAGCCTTTGAGTGTAGTGGGCTTGATGACAAATACCAGGCACATGAGGGGTCAATGTCACCATTTGCACGGTTGTAATGATTTTTTTTCTTACTAGGGATGTGACAAGAAGGCCATGGTTTGGGACATGCGGTCTGGTCAGTGTGTCCAGTCATTTGAAACCCACGATTCAGATATCAACAGTGTCAGGTCAGTGTGTTTCTGGGAGAGGACACGTTCACAGTGTTGAGCAATGTGCTGATTCTATTTCTGAAGTCTGACCTCATCCAAGTAATGTAATGTGTTTCTGGTCTTCTTTCACTTGTGCACAGATATTATCCAAGTGGAGATGCTTTTGCCTCTGGTTCAGACGATGCCACGGTATGTTAATGCAGCAACTTAATTTAGGAAAATTTTGTTGCTTCCCAAGTCAGATTTTCCTCAAAAGACTTGGTCATATCCACAGAGGACTTCTAGTGACTAAACTGGGCCTGTGACACCAAATTTGCAGAAATAATAATCCTGTAAGATAAGCTATTAAATACCATATGTAATGTTCTAGGAAAAAATACATAACACTATGGATCTCTTCTGCAAACTTCTCTAGAAGAGGTACTGTCCAAATATTCATTTCAGATTCTCTCTGTCTGAAGTTTCATGACTAAAATTAGTTGTCTTACTGGAAGATATTTGGCTTCACATAGCTCTTGGTCACAGCATGGGAAGAACCAGCTGAAATGCTGCAGCTTGTGTCAGGAGAAACAGTCCCAGAAAGTAGAGGGCCATGGGCTCAGGGCAGATGTGGGTAACTGGCCTTTGCAGCCCCAGGGTGGCCTTGGCCACAGACATCTCTGTGGGCCCTGACTCACTGCCAGCACTTCACTGCAGTGAATCACTGCATCCAGGTCATCCTAGATCACACATCAGCCCTGAATGGACCTTACTTATCTATGAGCAATCTGCTAGGAGGGGCTCAGAATGCATTGACAAGTAAATTTGATCAGCACAATGTATACAAAATGCCAAGTACCTCTTGGTGCCCTCTGCCCCTGGGGCTCTCCCTGCAGCTGTGTGTCTCCCCCACCACAGCCCTGCAGGCCCTGAGCTGGCAGTTAAGTGTAGCATGAGAGCAGATGATGGGGAGGCACCTGGCACCTTATTTCTTATGTTTATTCAAAATCACACTGAATCACCTGAGAGCAGACTTTATCTAAAGTACTCTGCCCTCAGAGCATGTTTTGAGTCTGCTCCAGTGCTAGCTAAACTCGACAGAAACATTCCTTTTGTCTTCATTGGGTGTGGAGGAATTCCAAGGCTCTTTGGAGAGACTGAACCCTGACTTTATGTTTTAAAAACGGTGACTAGAAGTTAATACCTCTAGCCCTGTGGTGAGCCCAGTGGCTCTCTGCACACTTGGATGCAGTACTGTGAGCTCTTGAGATGCTGAGGGAGTGATACAGAGAAAATGTCTGTTAATAAATTGCAGTAAAAACACTCTCTTTTAACACTCAGTATCACAGATTCTTATTAATTTATTTGATTTTATTTTTTCTTTTTTAACCATTCTTGACACTCCTGACTCAAGCAGGAGAATGGGAAATTTCACCTCTGTACTTTTAACAGAGGTTTTGACAGTTTCCATTTACTTCATTCTTTAAATGAAGATGTTTGTTTTTGCAGTGTTACAGAGTGGTATCCTTGACCTGATTTATGTACTTGGGAATTCTGAGGAACAGATAATCCTGATTGGAAGTAATCTATAAAAGCATGCTCAGGTGACAGTGTTGTCATCTGCAGTGTTGTCATCCCAGCTCCCTGTCAGGACAGTCTGATGAAATTATTCATCTGTGTGGAGCACTGGGAGACCTGGACTTCAGATACCTGGCAGCTCCCCACTGCCTAGCACATCAAACAGCCCCTTCTTTATGTGCAGACTTGAATACCAGCCATTTTTCAATTGTAAAGTCTTAATATTAGCAATCCCATCTGGCCAGTTTGCTCAAGCTTAACTTGTTGAGGGGGGGTTTCAGTTCACATTGTTTAAAAAGTGCATTTTCATTGCAGGGTTAACAGACTGCCTTTCTGCATGGCAATAAAGTCTGATACATGATTTCCATGTCAAACAAGCCAAATTTTGCTGGCAAATGATAAAAACAGGAAGTATAGGTTGTTAGAGGTGATTTGGAATTTTCCATGAGAAATGAAAACCAGAGATCTGCATTAAAATGTATTATTTCACTTGAATTATTTTCACGTAGGCTTTTCAAAGAGAGAGGCCTCACAGAAGGGCAGGGACTGTTTTCTGTTCTGGCTTACTCAGAGCCAGGACTACCACCTAGGCTCCTCTGTGCCACATGGTCAGTGTTCTCAGCAGTGATAAGAGATTTGATCCCATCTCCCAGGCCCCAGCTGTGGCTAAGCCATTGTTTAAGAGATTGTCTCCACATGCAGCTCCCCAGCAGCAGGATGCCCCGATGAGAACGAAACCACAGAGGGGGAAGCAGAAGGGTCTGGGGACTTCAATGGGTACCATGGCCCAAAGCCCACTGCTCATGTCTTTCTAGGACAGGCAGGAGGCTTAGAGAAGTGTCTTGAAAAAGAAAGTTCTTGCTGCAATGTATACAAAACAGCCTTGTGTTGCTTAGATCCCTGTTAGAGGATCCCAGCTGCAGCAGCCAGAAGCAGAAGGAAAGAAACTAGCAGAAAGAAGCAGAAGGAAAGGAGCCAAGCAGCCGCTTCCTGTGATGTCTGTTAGACTGCACTTCCCACTCCCAGTTTTTTCCAGATACTGTAGCCAGTGCTTCCAGCATTTACTGAGGCGTGTGTGTTGGTTTTGTTTTAATCCTAGTGTCGTTTATATGACCTTCGTGCGGACAGAGAAGTAGCAATTTATTCCAAAGAGAGCATCATTTTTGGAGCATCCAGTGTGGACTTCTCTCTCAGTGGTGAGACTTGAACTTTGGAGGTTATCTTAGTGTTGAGATTTGAGGGGAACTGTAAAATTTTTTAGTTTAATTTGATAAAACATTAATTCTTAAAAGTTATCAAAAGTAATAAGTACCAAAAGAAACATTTAATGCGTGGAAGGGTTTTTTGGTTTTTTTTTTGCCTCTGTAAAAATAATTACTTTTTAAATAACCTGGCTGGCTATGGCTTCGTTGTAGTGATGAAAAGTATTTTCCTGGCCCTACTGAAGGCAGGAAATATTTTGCCATTAACTACAGCTGGGCTAGAGTTTCACAATAATAATGAAAAACATTTCAAAGGCAACATGAAATTTAGCTAACTATTAAGTGCAGTTACAGAAATAGTTTTTGAAATTATAACAAATGATTAATAGTAAAAGCATATTAGAGAGGTATGAAGAAAGAGACAGTTACCACTTTTCACTACAGATCCTGAGACATAAACTCGAGTCTTGTCCCTCCTGTCCCAGCACAAATGCAGAGCTCCCCAGTCACCCTGGGTGGGGGTGAGTGGGTGGTGAGCTGCCCTCCCCCTGGAACTGAGGCAAACGTCTCTGTCATGGTCACAGGCACCACAGCTCGTCCCGTTGGCAGTGAATCACTTCCCAAATTGTCTGTTAATCATTCAAGCATTTGTATTCAACTTCTTGTGTAAGGTCTGAGTAAAGCGTTATTAGCCTGCAATAGCTGTTAAAGTGCTCTTCAGCCTGTTAGAATTTGAAGTCATCCCCCATCTCTAATGAATACATTCTCTGTACTATAACTAAAATTTACAATGCTTTTAACTAATGAGCTATAACTGTTGCAGCTTTTAGCCTGGACAGCTCAGCAGGGGCAGGGCTGTCCCCAGGAGCACAGCTGGCCTGGGCGAGGCAGTGTCACAGGGTGGGCTTGTGGCTCTGGGTGACCAATGTCCTGCAGAAGGCCCCGGCTGCAGTCAGGGCGTGTTGAGACCTCAGTGTGTAAAATCTCACTCTCTCTGCAGGTCGCTTGCTGTTCGCAGGCTATAACGATTACACCATCAATGTGTGGGATGTGCTGAAGGGGTCCCGTGTGGCCATTCTGTTCGGACATGAAAACCGGGTCAGCACCTTGCGGGTCTCTCCCGACGGGACCGCGTTCTGCTCGGGCTCCTGGGACCACACCCTCCGGGTAAGAGCCGGGAGAACCTGCTTCGAGTGCTTCTTTCTTCAGTTGTTGAATAAAAGGGGGCGAGGAGGAAGGGTTGTAAGAGGAAAACAGCCCTAGAGGAACTAAGGAGGGATAAAACAGTGTGAAACACAAACAGCAAAGCCAAGTAGAAATCCCCACACAGTGCTAGCAGAACTGCTGAGTTTGAGCTTGCTGTTGGGCTACGTGATATCATTGCTGCTGATGCTCTGTACCACCAATGTGGTCGCTTTACCAACGTTCATTTAAGGTTTGATAGGAGAGTCAGAGTCGTAAAGGAGTGTTCATCTCTCTCTCTTTCTACAGATCTGGGCATAACCTGAGATCCCGTATGCAGAATCGAATGAAGACTGAAACCCTGGACTACAAAAACTGCGTAAAGAAGGCATTGCTCAAAATCAAATATTCACTACAGTCCAAAAGAGTGACACTCAACCCACAGATTAACACAACTAGGTAGAAAATGTAGTCTGCTTGAACACATAGCAAATATCAACTTGTAGTAAAATGAAATGTTTTAATTTTTTTTTTGGAACTATATTCTTTTATTAGAATTAGTTTCATTATTTATAAAGGGACTTTTCTCCAAAGTCACCTGTATCATAGAATTGAGTATTTCAGTGCACATTATGTATTTATTTGCATGAATTTATTTTCTTTTCAAAGTTAAAAAAAGAAAGTCCTGATTTTATCGGGATATGGCGAAAGGCTTTGGAAACATTCCATAGTAGCATATTGAATTTTGGTGTTGAAAAATGGAAAGGGAAACAATTCTTATACTTTATGATGGTGTTATGGATGACTGAACCTTGGTGGTAAGTAGAGGAGCAAAGGACCTACTGTGAAGGTACTGGCTGCTGTCATAAAAATGTATTTTTTGTACAGAAAAGAAATCCCTTCAATCCCTGTTTTTTCCTACTGTCTTTTTAGGTAGAAATAAGTATTTCATCTCTGTTACCTGAATATAAAGAATCTAAATATATACAAACTTTTAAACAGCAAAGAGGAGGGATATAAACATGATTTACATAATCATGAGGTAATACTTAACCAGTAGTTTCTTAGAAATTTTTAATTGTATCACTTGGTGAGTGAATTTTCTTTTACTTAAAGAAATACTACATACTAAGCACTAAGGGATACTACATGCTAAGCATTAAGCACCATTATACTGATGGTCAAATCTTTTCCAAGTCAATCATAGTCATTCTATGACCATGATTCTTATTTGCATTTTGAACAGTTCATAAAACTTTGGCAAGGCAATGTAGCTTATATGTAAACTAAAGCAGTATATGCCCATCTTAAGGTCCTTCTGCAATGTCAGAGCAGTTGTAAGTTCATGCAAATACAGGTCAAATCATACAGTCCTTACTCTCACAGTCATCTCCCACTGGTTTTGTCATAGTTGGACTTGAGAGTGAATAACAGTGAGCTGTTGAAAATCTGCTGTGAGCCACAGCCCTGCCGGTGTTTGATACTGTGTTGGTCAGAACACAAGTCCACCTGATCCAGGAGTCACTGGTTTTCAGGAGAGCAGGACAGCTGGCCACACTGCTGGCAGCACCCAGCCTCTGTGTGAGCATGGGAATGCCATATGGAATGGCAGGACCACCCCACACAGAAGCGGTGCTCAAGAATCAAGATTTAATCAGATGAAGATGAGATACAACTAATTGCTTAATTGTAGAGGTTATATCTGCATTCATGCATTGAAAACTATTGGGACTAGAGTGTGTCAGCTCTGCTCATACCAACAGGTACTGAGTCTCATGTGGGCAGAGGCACCTGGGGAGCAAAGAGCTGGAGTGATGCTGGGGGCTTGCACAACCTGGCCTTTGAAATGCAGGTGGTGAGGTACAGCTCTGAATATGTCATATATATTTCTATTTAGATTGGAACAAGAGCAAACAAACTTGCTGGAATGAACCTCTTTACAAGCTCACTGGTCACTGGAATTTAATGGTAACATCCTCATTCTATTTGCAAGTGATATTTTTTTACAATTATATAAAAATCATGTTAGAAACAAAGTCTCCTCATCCATGGAAACATTAGGTTCTGTGAATCCATAACCAATTAACCTAAGACAGACACTGACATTTATACCAGCCTTCCATCCCTAATGGAATAGGTCAGCTGTTTTCACTTGGAAAAGTCAACTTTGATGCTTTGCAATATTTATGGCAAACTATCCCTGTAACAAACTGAATGCACTATGGAAATGTCATATAGAACTCACTGTGCAATATTGAGTCAATACACTGTACACATTTGATCAAAAGATTAATATTAATGTTTAGATAGTATTTATTGGCGAGATGTTTGTTTCAAACATAATGCATTGTGTTGATACTTATGAATAGCCTAAACACAATAAATTGTATTTTACATATTGAGAACATGCATGTAGTTATTCTTCCCATTGCTTAGGTATTTTTAATGGTAGCTATCTGGTTTTTTTTGCTTTTTTTGACATTCACTTTTTAATGATATCACTTTTTATATGATTTCTCCTGCAAAAATTTTGGGTAAAATCCAGTTCTACCAGAAAATTGCTTCTGGAATATCTTCTGGAAATACCCAAGGTGAACCACAGCAAATGAGAGTGAGCAGCCCATTAAAGTACTCGAAATGCCGTGTCAGTTCCCCCTGCATTCAGGAGGCCAGAATTCAGATTGTTTTCCTGCTCAGAAGGATCACAGCTAAAGTAATGCTTTCTTTCCAGATCCTTATTGCCATGCCCAGGAAGGAACTGGAAAATGCAGAGTATATGTTTAGTGGGTGGTCTGTATGTTCCCGCAGGATGCCAGTGAAAAGCTGGGCACTGAAATTCTGTTGAGAGCCCAGGCTGTGACTTTTTGGGCAAACCAGATGTGCAGATCACCTGGGGGTGCAGCAGTTCAGCTTTGTGCCTTGTCGGGAGATAACTGAGCTGTGGCCAGCTGTTCTCTCGACTTCACTGTAGGTTTTATGGTCAGCCTGAAGGTGGCTGGTGGAAGTGCTCTGTTTAGTAGTCACTGAAAAAAGCACCTTCTTAATTTAGGTGCATTGTTTCATTTCCCCTCTTCTGAAGGCCTGGGGAAAATGCTGAGCTATCTTGTTCGGAGTGACATCAGTGCCCAAACTGTCACCAGATCCACTGAGAATGAGTCTGACATTGCATCTTGCACTTCTGTTCTTGCATGGAGTAATACTGAGGGTTTGCACTTCAGGGACACCGCCTTTGCACTTGTGTGTGGGGGTGCATGGGCTTGCCACCTGTGAAAATCACCTCTTTGTTCCTGAGGTAATGGTGAAAACATGAACCAGAATGGGCCTCAACTTCCCATCAGATAAATGACACTTAGAGGAACAGGACACTGAAGTACCCATTGTATTTTTTACTCACTAAAGGCTGTCTGAAAAGGCTTTGGAAAACCCAGCATTTTGAGATTTCCCCGTTGGTATGACAAGCTGTTTGTGCCAGAAATACCTCTATTCCATAAACGTGTGGAGAGAAGGGAGCTGTAGCTGGGGCCATCACTATCAGATGGCTCTGTCCTGTTAAACAAAAATGCTATATAAACAGGAAGGGTGGAAAAGGATATTGCTAGAGAAAGAGAAGCCTCTCCCTCTTGCACTCCTGCTGTGAGGAATGCAATAGGAAATTCCTGCTTCAGGATTAACAATCATAAGGAAAAATAGTTTTAAAAGCATGTGTGCAAAGCTCTTGTGAAAAGCAAAGATCTCATTCCAGCCGTTGCTCTAGCACATAAACAAACTGTATTTCCCTGCTTCAAAACAAAATCCAAATACGGGGATGTAGAACTAAAGTTTGCCTTAGGAGAGACTCTAAGGGATCAGGCCAATTCTTGATAGCGATCTGAGAAATTGCAACAGGATTGATTCCAACCACCTATTTTTAGATTTTCTAATGGGGATGTAAAATGGAGACAGCTGTATCTCAAGATAGATGGAGTGAAGCCAAGCAGTGCTGTGCTGACGCTTTGGGCACCTTGAGCCGGCTGTGGGACAAGAGGTGAGAGCACGCCGGGGTTCCAGGGCTGCGGCAGTGCCTCTGTGCGGGGCTGAGCCGTGACACTGCGGGCACAGCGGGGCTTTGCCCCACGCCACCATCAGCACCTCACCTGCACTGAGCAGGACGCACAAGCTGTGTCTACGCTGTGCGGAGCCTGCCACCGGGCTTGAGGTGGTATTTATGGGAGTGTGGATGGGCTGGGAAGCAGCTGGTGATGCTCGGAGCTGCCAGGGCACAGTGGGGTGCGGGGGAACGGGGGAACTGTCCCGCCGGGCAGCTCCGTGTGCTGTGCAAATGACACCCTTGGCCAGCGTTGTTCTCAGCCGCTTTGCTTTACACCAGCAGTGTGAAGGGCGCGACCTTTGCACCATGAAGGTCCTAATGCTATATTTTCTCTATATGCTCATCAAAAATCAAAGGCCACTGCTTTTGCTGGGTAAATATATACTGCATTCACCCCACGCTCCTGGAAAACCTACATCTCCTGTGACGCAAAGAATACAGGTTCGGGCGGGCCACGAATGTGGAACAAAAACAAAATCAAAAAGGAATTAAAACAAGTATCTGAGAGCCAGCACCCGACAACTGAGCGTCCCCCTCGGCTGCCCAGCGAGGCCCGCAGCAATGCGCCGCAGACGCCTTTCCAGGGATGCGGGCGGTCCCCTCCCGACGGGAACGTCCCCGCCCCGGAGGCGGGGAGAGCGCGGGGCGGGCC
>VZTB01013362.1:334626-388647 GCA_013397245.1 Thryothorus ludovicianus | reverse complement strand
GGCTCGTCCCGGAGGGGGACGTGCCTGTGTCGCTGCCGGCGATGGGCGTGCACGGCACCCGCGCGGCGTGTCCCGGGGGCTGCTGGCCACCGACCGCCGCCACACGCGGCGTGTCCCGGGGGCTGCTGACCACCGCCACACGCGGCGGGTTCGCGCTGAGCCATTGGGGTGTCTGTGGTGTAGCCAGATCCCTCCGGGTGCCCCCCGTGGTCCCCATGGGATGCAGCCTCTTGATACCACAGGAGTGATGCTGCTGGAAGAGGGAGCGAGGTTTGCCTTCCCCTCCGGTCCAAGCCTGCGGATTTTGGCGAGCAGGCTGGCACAGGTTCTCTCCCAGGTGTGAGCACAAACCCGTGCCTGTTCTTCAGTACAGCTGTGCGTTAAGGCACCCACCCTCCAGACCTGCGGCTCTTGTTCCTGCCTGTCCCGAAGTCGGTCAGGTCGGGCCTGGGGAGGAATGTGCGGGCATTTTTCCCCTCGAGGTGCACACTTGAAGGTACAGGTTTTAAGGTGTCGGTGCAGCTCTGCCTGCGTTTCTGAACAAAATGTCAGCTATCCCACAGAATGCTCATTTTCCCATTTCCTAGTGGAATACTTTATGTCAGTACAAATAAGCACTAAAAATAGAAAGGAGAGGAAGTAGCCTCTGGTTTCGTTGACTTTTCCAGAGACCAAAATGAACTTGGTTTTCCAGTGGTCACTGGTCTATCTGGCCTCTTAAACACTGCGGTGGTTGGCTGCAGCATACGCTGTCACTTGGCAAAATCGCCAAAATGACATTGCCCGCTCGCACAAACGAAAGTGTAAAGAACAAAGTTCCGGAAGAAATTAAGAGTATAACTTGTTTACATAGACATCTGCGGAGCAGAGTTCAAACGCGACCATCTGGAGTTGTATTGCTGCTACTTCTGATTATCACAGTGATCTGGGAGAGCAGCTGCCAGCTTTGCTCTGTCATAGGTCAGCTCTGAGCAGTGTCCACCCGGCCCTTCCAAGAGAGTGTGTAATCAGTCCCACATCCACCGAGATGGGACTGGCTTTGGGATCCCGTCTTAAACGTGGAAATTTCCATATCCTGTGTTTTAGATGCTTTCTGAAACTTAAATTAGGAGGAACAATGCTGGCAACTTCCATCAGAATCTTGCCCAAACGGGCAAAAATTCCTAAAACACACTGAGCATCTCAATAGGAAGCGTCCGATTGTCTGTTAAGCAAAGTATACAAACATTGTGGCTACTCCTTTCAGTAGGCTCTTACAAAATGTTTTTTGCCTGTGCCCAAGGCAGCGCGTTTAGACTTTCATGATTAAAATGGAGACTTGTGCAGCTGACAGAGGCTGAGCTGGGAGGATGACACTGTGCTCAAAGGCTTGTTGAAGAAATGTAGTTAACTGAGCTAAGTGACCAAATGTCCTTTGTGTTGGTGTTGCAGGATGGCTTCTGTCGCTTCTTCGGCAGGCACGGCTCGGAGGCGGCTGAGCAGAGCAGCACCATCGGCAACGCCATCATGGCAGCGGCGGCGGGCATCGGCATGGCAGGATTGGCTTTCCTCTTGGTGCGGTAGGCCCACCAACGGATCTTGCCCTGGGAAAGTACTCTCAAAACTGACAGTTTACCAGATTTCACTTTATTTTCTATAGAACAGACCCTCTAAGAAGAAGTCTATATTTTTAAACTGGCTCAGAAAACTGCCTCACCAAATCCTTGGCTGTAAACTGCTTCACTCACCACCCAGTAACGGCACAAACAAATGTGTACTAGGGCACTATTCGTGCATGTTCAAAACCCGTTGTCTCCAAACATCCTCTGGACTTTCTTTTTTGAAAGGTGTAACCTAAACTTTAGCATGGTTCATGTACTGTAACTTCTGAGTGCTTGATGTTATGCTAGGAAAACATTATGGTGGGCTTGCTACTAAAACCCTCTGTTCACAAAACATCTTATTTATGTGGAGACAAGTCTTGGAACCCGCATTCATTAATGCTGTAAAGTGGGTGAACATTGACTGTGATCTAACGTGGTTTATGGCTTCAAACGTGGTGCACAGCACTTGTAGTCAAAAGTTGATTTGTTGATTTAGAGCAATTGGTGCCTGTGATGGAAGAAGCATTAGGGCTTAATGTAACATAAGGCTGAATTCATTACACTACAAGAAGGTAAGTATTGATACAGGACAGTAATGGCTGCAGTACTGGTTCCTACTGAAAGGAAAAGAATTTAAATATTAAATCATAATTGGTATATTGAAATCCAGTGAAGGCTGGAATTTCTCTGGATTTCCCTTACAAAGTGAGAATTTCCATATATCTTAATATATTTTTGAAGTATTTATCACTGTATAATACTTGTAGCCATGACATCTTTATTTTTGTTTAAAACTTAATGCTGGTTCTTGTCACTCTAGTGCGTATCAAATGTTGTCTTGTTTGAGTAATATTTCACTCTGTTTTCAAAGTGCTGTGTATTTCTTTCAATGGTTGTACAAATTGCCTTATGTTTCTGGTAGCTTTTAAATAATGTTCCTGGGTTACTCACAAAGTGTACAATTTTACTATGGTGACTTCAAAGGTAAATAAATGTTCAGTATTTTTATTTTAAAAAACCTTTCTGATTATTAGATCGGATGGGTGATGGTGCTCAGACACTGAGTGTTTAACCTGGATGCATCAGTTTCTGTTCACTGTATTGCTGCTGCTTTGACCTGAGACGAGGACTTGTGCAGCACCAGAGCAGTTTGATACCAGTCTTTGATGCAGTCCTGCGGTCCAAACTAGAGCTAACACAGCCTGAGGGGAAAATCCCATCCAAAAGGTCCTTCTTCACCACTGTGGCTGGAAACTACCTGGTGCTTTTGTAGGCCAAAGTTAATTAACATAAGTGGATGCAGTCCAATTCCTCCAAGAACTGCTCCTGCTTGTAGAGAGTGACAGAGCTCTTGTTTCTTCTCTACCAAGACTTGCTGCTGCCTCTCACGCATGCTTTTTTACTGAAACTGGAGTTTCTGTTACATGTTATAATGACAAGTGTGCGATGTGCTGGTGGAGTTCAGTCTTCTGGGGTTAGTCCTACTGAGCAGCTGTAACCTTTAAGGTTGTTGGGCCTTACTCTTTTAAAAGGTGGTCTCATGCCCCTGTCTCCAAGCTGGGGGCTCTGATGACTGTTAAATGCTGCAAGTCCATTGTTCAGTCTCCCTCCCTGGCTGCCTGTGGGCCCACGGCTCTGCCCTTTGAGAGGATCCTCCTTGGTGGGAAGAGCACCCAGTGGGCTCAGACTTCCTCTTGGGAAAGCTCAGCCTGGCAGCTAGGTCAGCATCACTGTGACTGGCAGCAGCCACCCTGCTTCTCCTTCTGCTGGCCACTGGGCCCTGGGGCAGGCATGCAGCGGCCACGGCCTCGTGCTGGACAGAGCACAAGGACAGAGCAGCGTTGTGCTGGCTGGCCACAGATGTGGGGAGAGGGACAAAAAGGGGCATTCAGGGACGGGAAGTCCCGCGGAGGCGGGAAGGAGCTGGTGGTCCTCCCCCTCATGCTGCTCACTCTGAATAAATGTCTGCTTGTTCTCCAGCTTCCAGTTCTCAAAACTCCAGCTTGCCACCTCTCAGCAAAAGGCTTTGGAGTCCACAGACTGCTCAGTGCCTCTCAAGTTCCTGCAGGGATAATGCCTGTGTGTGGCAGCTGATGCTCTGAGCATCTGCCTGCAGTCATCCAGGGGGCTGCAGTGCCTGAAACTTTGTCCACAGCGGGAGTGAGCTGGTTGGTCCTGGGAACTGAAAGTAGTTTCTAAAACGTGGGATGCTTATGTGACAAAAAGCATAGGGAATGATAGGGCAAGAAATGCTCTAAACAGAGGTCAAGTGTCTCTCCTGTGCCAAACAGAGCAAAGATAAAATATCTGTATCTTGATTTTCAGTGTAATCTGATCTGGCAGGCCCCACAAAAACAAGAGCAGAGAGGATATTTATGCTGGTTTTTACAGTGTGGTCTGGAAAAGTGAAAAAAAAAACCACCCCAACAAACCCAGCCTGGAAATGTTCCTAAACAAAGTCACATCAGCTTTTGGTGTAAACCTGACCCTTTCCAAGGTGCACCTTAAAGAGCATCTGCCAGTCTTTCTTGGCCTGGGAGAAGCTGGGAGGGGGTTTTCTAAGAGCCAGGAAATCTGCGAGGCTGAATCAGGAGGCTGCAGTGTAGCTCTGCAGTGAGTGGCAGTACTGCCTGGAGCCAGGCTGCTCTGGTCTCCTCCAGTGAGCCTGTGCTCAGTCCTGTGAGAGCAAGGGACACAGCCCAGGCTGCTGGAACGTGGTACAAGGGGATAACTGCCTGTCCTTGCCAGAGCCATGCTCCCCAAGCTGCTTTCTACTGGCATGTAGACATTGAATGTAGGATTGACAAGCAGGACTTAAATCACTGAAGCTCTGTTGATTTCAGGGCAGTTCAGACTAACTTACATTTGCATGACTTCCTGATTTTTTTAAAAAAAATATTTCAGTTGCAGCCTGACAGTTTGTCTCAATGAAGTAATGTATTTCTCAATTGAAAACTGCTGCTCATCCGCTTTTCTGCCTCAGAAAAGGGAAGCAAGATGCTGCTGTTCCTTCCTTTAAATGCAGAAGGGGAGTAGGTGGTGTTTCAGTACAAGGCTGTGGATGATCTTCACGGCAGCTTTTGGCTCTCCAGCAGTGTTGTACTCCTGGGCCTGTGGTGGATGCTGCAGGCTCATCCTGTGTGATGCACATGGCAATTGCTGCAGGTCCTGCAGGGGCCCCCCAGGTGCTGACAGGATCTTGTATTTGAGGGAAGAGGAAAGGAGAGGAGATGCTGGCTGGGCTCTTCCATCACCTGGCTGTGCAATTCCAGTTTTGAGTCTTTTCCTGCTGTGGAGGGCTGAGGTGTGGGGAAGGAGTGTTCCCAGTTTACAGTGGTGCTCACAATGGTCTCAGTGAAGCTGTCAGCGTTATCTGCTGGTGCTGCAACTGCTCCCTACCCAGTTCCCTTTTGAAGGAGCATCCATTGTAACCATGCATTAAGGTTGCAGTGCTGTTGCAGCAGCCTAGCTGTTCATTAAAGGAAAAAGCAATTTACTCATCAGTCTTCTTCAGAGCGCTGAACTGGCCAGTGGATTTCTTTTTGTCTTGGAAAAATGAGACACTGTTAGAGCTCAAAAAACCTGAGTTGTAGGATGGTGTTATATGGCAATTGGTGAGCTGCTTTGCTGTGGTATGCAAAAAATCTGGTCTGGCACGTCCCGCTGGAGGAATTGGTGCTGGTGCTGTGTCCTTTTCAGCCTGTGCACACTGCAGGGTGGTACCCAAGCCTGGGTAGGACAGGAGAGCCCTGTTACAAATGACTTAGCAATTGGATGGCCGAAAAAAACCCCAGAGAATCACTGGAAAGAAGAAAGGTCAAGTGCATAACATTTATTCACATAATTTCACTTCTTGTGCTCATTCTGTTTAGATAATGAAAACAAATTTCTGGGTTTCACTTCTGTTTCTCCGGCTGCTTTCCATACCAGACTCTAGCTGGGTTGTCCTTGCCAGGACAAAATGCTGTGTGAGGAGAGCAGGCACAGCTGGGAAGTTACTTGCTTTCGGGTTTAAAAAGTGTCAGTGTAATTCCTTCTAAAATGCTGCCATTATTAGGAACACTTTTCAATGTTACCTTCAGACTATTAACAATTATCCTGTCACTAACTGAAGTTTTAAAATGAGAACAGAGTTAAAAATAAAAACAAAATTCTGATTTACTTGAAGTCAAATACAGGAAGTCTAAGAATCAACTCTCTGCTGCACTAACATGATCATTTTGTTGGATTTTTCCTCTGCCTGGGCTTGGTCTATTTGTTTAATTCAAATGAGAGGTGGAAGAGAGGACCTGGCTTTCCTTGTCAGAGGCTCTTTTCGAGCAGGCTGTGTCTTTCTGCCCAGCCTGTGGTTAAGTTTCTAGCACTACAGCCTGGAACTGACACTTGCCCATTGGCAATCTCGTGGTTTCTGGATGTTCACCCAAGCTGGTGTGTATTGCACATTTCTTTCAGTTAACAATTAAATGTGTTAAAATGAATGCTTAAATTCAGTTGGGGCCATATTGGCCATGGGTATGAGTGAATCTGTGGAGGTCTGTGCAGTGCAGGGTGTTGGAAAAGCCTTTGTGCAGAGAGCCACTGTAGGCATTGCAGAAAGCTAGTGCTTTCTGGATTTAATCCCTTTAATGATTCTGACCTGTGACTACAGTTCACTTGAGGGAATTGTGTTTGACCCAACCTGCTCTTTTGTTTGTCTCTGAACAGCTCAGCACATGGTGAGTAACAGCAGGAACCCCACACCCTGCTTACAGCATCTGGTGCTGTCTTTTTTTGTTATCAAATGTGGCTTATACCCTTAAGAGACTGTGTGGGGAAGGGTGGCCTGGTTCAGTCTAAGTACAGGGAAGATTTCTGTGCTGCATTGCACCTCAGGGAGACTGGACATGGCAGCTGGAGCTCTGCTCTGGGCAGCCTGCTCTGCAGCCTGACACCAAATCCAGGAGTTCTTGCTGGCACTTTTAATTTGCAATGCATAATAGTAAAAGGGCAAAACCACTTGGCTTCATCAAAGGCTGGGGAGAGAGCACTGTTTGTAGTGTGCTAGCTAATGGCTGGTTGGCCTCTTCCTTGTTGCTATTATTGACTTCAGGAGAATCCCAGGCTGTTGTAATTAATTTTGAAGTGTTAATTATGAAGCTTTATGATGAGCTCATTGGGAACTCCTAAAATACAAGCAGAGCCATGTGGCTCTGGTGAGGAGTTGGTGCAGGACAGACAGTGTTAACTCCTGTCTGTCTGGGAACTGCCAGCAAAAGCTCTCTCATCCCACCCTCCTGGCACACAGGCTGGGCCCTCCAGCTCCTCTAGCTGGACATGGCTGCTTTGTGCCCCCACCAGCCTGGGCTCTCCCCCCTCTCCTTAGACAGGATGTTTTTCCAGAGCTTCCAGCAGCCTGCCTGCTGGAAGCACGGCCCTGCTGGGATGCACCCAGTGCTGTGCTGCCCCATGGGCACGGCTGCCTCTTGGTGCCAAGCACAAATCCATGGAGGAGTGGCCATACAGGTGCTGTACAGAGTGGGTGGTGGTGAGATGACACTCGAATGATTCTGATGCATGAGTGAGAACAAATTCCACCAGTCGTGTGTAAAATAACCTTGTAAAATGGTGCTGGCACAATCAGTGGCAGCTGAGAGCTGATGGTGCTTGACAGGCAAGGCAAATGCTTGTTTCCTGATATCCAGCAGAGATTTAAATGTGGAACCTAATTATACTGAGAGCCTACAAGTGATGAGGTTCCCTGAGCATTTCATACCTAAGTTGGATTGGTGGTGTTTCCAGGCAGGTGCCAGTGCTGCTGAGGAGGGGCTGGATTCCTGCCTGGGCTGTGCTGGATCCTCACACAGCCCCATGCAAAGGAGCACCACTGGGCTGTGACAGGCTGTGACAGTGTCCCTGTGACAGGGCTGTGGGGCTGTTGCACAGCCACTGCCTGCTGTGGAAACCTTGACCTGCAGTCAGCCAGTCAGTAAGTAGTTTCCATCACAAAATTCCATAGAAACCCCTGAGCTTTCTGGCTCTGAATAGTCTGTAAAATGTGCAAGGTTTGAATATTTCCCCCTGTTTTTTTTTTTCTTTTTTTTTTTTCCAAACACTGATGTGCCCTGAAGGACATAGACCTGCAGTGCCTGACTGAGCACCCCTCTTGCCAGGGCTGCTGTTCAGCACAGGTCATTCACAGCTGTAGCATGGAGAACCTGCTATCCTTAAGTGTTCTCACTGCCAGTCCTATAGGCAGCTCTCTGCCACAGCAGCATCATTTTTCTCCTCATCTAGAAAAAGGAAAAATAATCACTCATAAACCCTTTTGAAAAAGGCAAGAAACAGCACAAATCTTGCCTGTGTCTGTTTTTAAAGAAAAGAAAAATCGTCTGGGGTCTTGTGTATTGTCCTTGGTGATCAGAGCAGAACACCTGCCACTCTGAAACCCTTCCAGGTTTCCTGGTCACTTTATCCAAGCAAAGTCCTGCTCCAAGGGAGGAAAAGGTTAAGCGTGGGAGGGAGCAGGGCAAAAGATTATGTGAAACAGAAATCCCGGTGCTGTTTGTTCTGCCATCTGCTCCACACTCAATCCAGGCTGTGGGTGGTTTCCCAGAGTGGCTGTGCTCCCTTTTCTGCACGGCTGGCAAAGGCCTCTGAACCGCCTGAGCTGGCACTGGGTGACAGCCACATCCCTGTTCTCCCGGAGGAGCTGCCCTTTGCCAGGGTGAAGCTGGGTGCTGTGGCCTGGCAGCAGCTCTGGGCTGTACTGCTGGCCATGCTGGAGCTGCCACCAAGAGCCTGCTCCAGCAGCAATCCAGAGAAGCCTGGACTTCAGTGCCTTTGGCACAAACTCAGTGACTGCTAGGGGTGTCAGGATTGGCACATCTGTGCCATCCCTGCAGGGAGCACTGGGGCAGGACAGCCACAGCTTCCCAGGGACTGCTCATGGTTCTGTCATTGCAGCCATGTGGTGCAGGATGCTCCCTGGTGAGCAGGGCAACACATGCCCACGTGAGGTGCTGCCACCATCCCCACAGAGCAGCAGTGGGGCAGGCTGAGCCCTGCACAGCTCTGTGCCACACGCCATCCTGACAGTGGTGACATGTGCTCAGGTGTGGGAGGATGGAGGTGGCATTTATCCCTGCTTCAGGGACAGCTCATGAAAGAAAGGTGAAATCATCTTGCCTCTTCCCCCTAGAGCCCTTTTCTGCTCTGCCTCCTATCCAACCCCCTTTTCCTGCTCTTCCCTGGTCCCTAGCCTGGCTGTGCCCGGGGCTGAGGGTTGTGCATTCCCTGTTCCACATCCCACTCTGCCCCCTGCCCACCCTGCCCACACTGTGCTCACTTGGGAATGTGACCTTGCTCTCTAGATTATTTACAGACAAAATATTGCTGCAGGCCTGGGGAAGGGTTTTCTGTGTTGTTTTTGCTTTTTTTTAAAGTGACTGGATTTCACAAAAACTGAATTATTCCAAGGGCGTGGGGGGCCTGGTGGGAACACTTTGCTCTGTTTGGAAACAGGCTGCCTGCAGCCATCTTTCCTGGCTAGCACAGGGATGCTAGAGGCTCTTAGTTTCCCCAGCTATACAGAACAATCTGTCTCTGGTTTTCCTGGAAAAACCCACCCCTTGCTCGGGGAAGGCTGCCAGGACGGGACACGAGCATGAGCAGGGCTGTGGCACACATGTAAACCAGGACCTGGGCTGCCTCCCAAGGTGTGTGTGAGCAGGCACAGGGAGCTACCTGCAGGTTAGTGCAGGTTCAGGAGTGCTTTAGGTGGCTCCCCTCCCCACACCCCTGGAGCTCTCCACTTCCCCTCACTTGGGAGCTCCTGGGTCTCCTGCTGCACTTGCAACACAGACTTGGTTTGCCAAGGACCTCAGACAGCGCTGTCACATCCGATCGGAAGCCGTGGTGAGCTGATTTCTCCTTTTTTTTTGCTTTTACTGGCAGGACCAGCAGCTGCCCTTTTCCCACTGCTGACAGTTCTGTCTAGCTGAACTTCTGAAAGCCTCATGATGGTGGTTTCCCAGTGAGCAGAGCCCTCACACCTTTGACCTTGCACGGCTGTGGCCGCGTCCCCTGCGCGTGGCTGCTGGAGGCCACAGAGCTGTGCACTGCACACTGTAGGGAGTTGTTATGTTCCAGCAGCATCAGGGGTTTGGGATGGGGATGATGTAGGGTCCCTGGCTGGCACTGGTTTCCTTACAAGGTCAACACAAGCCTTCAGGTGCCTGCAGCCTAGGAGTTGTCCCGAGTAAGGCTGTGTGCTCAGCTTTTATTTGGGAGTAAGCACTGTCAGCTGAGCTAAACTTGATCACAGACAGTGAGTGGCTGTTTTGCTGTGGGAAGAGTTTTTATGCCAAATCGTTTGGTCTGGCCCAGCATGCAGCATGGCTTGATCTCTCTGGAGAATGAGCTGGGACTGCTGAAGGTCTGGCAGGAGCACACTCTCCTCCCTGCTGAAACTGGGGCTGCTGCCGGGAAGTTGCTCAGCAAGCCTGGCCACAGGGGTTGACCATGAAGCAGGCATTTGCAAAGCCATTCCCTGCCTGCTGTGGGGTTGGTGCCAGTCCTCTGGAGTGATTCCAGCTTTCCCAGTTTGGGGAGGTGATGGTCTCATCCAGGCCCTTGCAGAAGTGTTGGGTGCAGGTAGGATGCTGGGCAGTGAGAAGATGCTGAGGGGATGGAGATGGTGCCCCTCTCAAGCAGGATCTTGATCAACCAAGTGTGTTCAGCTGCTGGTGGTTTGGGAGCCCAATTTGCAGCAAACTCATATGTCTCGTGGAGTCATGGGAAGTGCTCTGGTCCTTGTGCTGGTTTGGGGCCTAGTGAGCTATGGAGACCCCTGGGCAAGTCATAAAGAGCATACTGCTTATGAACAAGGGTGAAAATCAACAGATTTTGTTCAAGAGAATTGTGAAGTTTCACTTGTTGAGAAGCCATAGAGAAGGCTGGGACAGGAAGACAAATGGTTTATTATTTTAGTCAAATCCTTGACTTGGCTGCAGTCAGCACATTCAGCAGTGGGGTAGAAACTCACCAGGTGAGAGGCAAAAGTACCTGCTGAGATGAAGTGCAGAGGCAGCAGATTAAAGGCATCACGGGGCTGTACTTGTAGGGACGGCTCCTTATCAGCACACCTGCTGACTGCATTGCGAAAGCAGCCCCTGCTCACCTGTGCCTTTGGGGAGCTGGGGGTTTTTCTGATGGAGCTAGTTTTCAGAGACATTGCTGTTACCCTTTTTTACTACCTGGCAAAGCAGGAGGGAAGGGAGCATTAGGGCTCATGTTGCCATTAGAATGGGACCCAGTGCACCTTGCTCCAGATCTGCTCTGTGTGCATCCATGTATGGATAATGCTGCTCCTCACTAACAGAGTCTCTGGCACTTTGCTTCCAGCCCAGAATTAATGTCTCGGCTGGCCTGAAGAACCAAGGGTGACCAGCCCCATGCCATGCAGGGGTGCAGAGCAGCCCAAGCAGGTTCTACCTGAGCAAGGGGTCCAGTGAGGTTGCTGCTGAGTAGTGTCAGGCTAGCAGTGTCCCAGTTCCTTCAGGGTAAGCCTGAGGTTTTCATGGGTGCTTGTTCCCCCTTAAATAGGAAATTTGGCATCCTGAGCTAAGCATCTTCTCTTCCTAGGTGTCCCAAATGGTTAACAATCCCAGCAGCAGTGGATGGGTGGTGAGGAGATTGATTGCCTCCTGCAAGGTACATAAAGTCTCGCTCTTCTGCAGAAGCACAACACTTGTTCAACCAGGTAAATAACTGGTTTTAAATCCCCTCTTGCAGCAGCTGACCCTACACGTGTTTATCCAAGTGACTGGAGCTGTGCCAGTCTCTCTGGTAAGTGACCTTTCCCAAATTTTTCTTTTCAAGTTGACATTTAAGAAGGGGTGGGGGAAAGTCACAGCAACAAACAATGTTTTAACAGTGATAAAGCTTTACCCGTCAACAAAGCCAGGAAAGCTGTGCTGGAGCCTGTGCTGGTGGCTCTGCCATCCTGGCTAGAGTCCATATGGACAGCACTGGCTCCTGTTTCCTGACTTGCTGGGTCTGCATGGGCTAGGATCTGCAGTATCTGTGGGCTGCTCCTGCTGCCTGGGCTGGGCTGGATAGTTCTGCAGCTCCTGGGAAAGGCTCCTGGGTGCAATTAAGTCTAAGGCAGCTGCTGGCAGCTGGAGGCACTCAAAGTATTAGTTCATTACTGCAATTCAAATGAGGAAGAATCTTAAATCTTTGAGAAGGATCTGGGTTTGGCAGGCAGCAGAGTGCTCAGCTTATTGGGAAAACGCCTTGGACAATTTTGGTAAATCTTCTACTGTGTGTTCAGGGAAGTAAAATTTACCCCTAGTTATTGTGCTCCTTGGTTCTCAGCCTCAGCACTGCCATCACTCACCCTTACTCTCACACAGACGTATTTAAGCTCTGAAGCTTTGGAGGAAGTTTACCTCTTAGCCCAGATGTCCAGTACATGAGCTCTTCTTCCAGGCTGCAATTCCAAGGACTTCACAGAAGGCTTCTCAGCACATTTGGGTTCCCCAAATCCTGTTCTCCCCACATCCTGGCAGATGCTATACCTCCAGTGTGCCACCTGTCAGCCACTCCCATTTCCACTGTGCTCTGCAGGATCTCTTGGATGCTCTGCCTTCTCCATCTACAAAGCACCCACAGCCCTCCTGGCCTGCCTCAGCAGCCCTTTCCCGGGCTTTTGGCTTCATTTCAGATGGTGAGCAGGACTGAGAGCAGCAGCTGGTGTTAGTCTCCCTGCAATTCTGCCTTCCAGCTGCCCTCCACCGAGTGCTGAGAGAGATGGGCCAGCCTGGGGCCATGCCTGCACAGTCCTGCCTTGAGAAACTGAAACAAAGACTTCCCAGTTGGTTACATTTCCTGAAGCGTGAGGGACAGGAGTTTCCTGGAAGCAGTGGCATCAGAGTTCTCCCAGACCTGAGTGCTTTCCTGGCATTTCTTGCAGATATCCTGATGGGAGTGGCTGCAAAAAGGCAGGAGACAAGGAGGGGATGGGAGCAGGGGCAGTGCTACAGTCAGACAGGGACATGCTGCAGAGATGTGGGCTGACACCAACCTCTGCTTTCAGAAAGCCCCTGTTCTGTGACTCAGTTGAGAAACACCTAAATGTCTCTGTCAAAGGAGGCCTGATACACTTAGCTTTGTGGCTATGCAGGTTTTTGGATTTAATCTATCTGTGCTAGAGGAAGAAACAATAACTAAAAAGCTCAGATAAGTGGAATAGTAAAGATGCTTTTACTGAGCTAATATCCAAGCCTTGCCTTTGCTGACCATGTCTCTGTGCAGAGCCAGTTCCACAGGCAGGGCACCACAGCCCCCAGGCTGCCAGCAGCAGGGCCAGCAGCTCACAGAGTCCCCTATTAGGGGTGTCCATCCATCTGCCACAGCTGGCCCCAGTCTGTGCTGTCCCCAGGAAGGCTCTAGCCCTGAACATTAACGTGAGGCAGATGAGCTTCTTTGCTGAACTGTAGCTGACTAGTTCGTGTGGGACTCTGTGGCTGCTTGGCAGTGATGGCAACTTTGGGACCTCATGCACTAAATTAACTTTAATCTGCCATGGCAAGAATGCTTCATTTTGCTTCTGCTCGCAGCCAGCCCTGGTGTTGGCTCACTGCAGGGTCAGTACGTGAGCCCTGGAGCAGGACAGCCTGTATCCGGAGCCTTCCTTCCTCTGTGATAACGTCAGGGCTGGAAGCAGGCGGCTATTTTGGTCCAGGAATGCCAGCAGATGATTTCACTTTTGTTTCGTACCCGATAACCTTTCCCATCACAATGAGAGACGACGTCCGTGCTCCCTGCGCTTCCGTGTGCGAGGGGAAAGCCATTCAAGCGCCTCTGCAGGGGAAAAGAAAGAGCCAGGATAAAAATAGCTTCTGATTGTCCGTGGAGCCTGGGCAAAGGAAGGGCAAAACCTTTCCTTGTTCCTCTGCCCAGTCCCATACACTGGGAGCAGCTTTTCTGCCTGAGCCGGGGCATGAGGACAGCGACCGTGGGAATATCTGGTGTGCTGGCTCTTTGCGTCAGCCTCACGGGGATGGGAAGGTCTCTGAGAGACTTTCTTCTCCATGAAGAGTCGTCCCGACATGGAGCTCCAGGAGTGCTACAGCCACCCCCCTTGCTCATCACCTGCATGTCTCTACCCTTCCTGCCCTTCTCCTGGTCCTTTCCCTGCTGGGTTTTATGGCTGGATGCTTGGTCAGGAGCTCGGCGAGACAAACTCGCCCCAGGCGAGATAAGTCTGGTCAAACCCAAATTGCTAAAGCTCAGCTCAATTTTTTATTTCCTGTGGGGAAGGAGCTGGCGAAAGTTACTTGTTTTTAAGCTTTCAGCTTTTCACTTCCCATGAACTGCTGACCCATCATGTGACGGGGCCCTGGTGGGGCCGCTGCCCGAGATGTGGTATTGGCACTTATCGCCCTGCTGTTCGTGTGGGGAAGGGCCCCCAGCTCCCCCTGGTCCTGTGTGTGCTGGGGCACCAGCTCCAGCCTTTGGGAGTGGGCAAACCCCATGTGCTGTCAGAGGGAGGGCACTGAGCTTGTGTGCCACCAGACCCCATCCCTTGCCGAGAGATGATTCCCCACTCCTCTAGAGCAGCTGCTTCCTCATGCCCACCCTGGCCTTCAGAGCACATCACAGGCCATTTTGCAGGCTGTCAGACCTGGGCTCCTGTTTGACCAGTCCCTTTGCTCAGTGGGAGGTTTTGCTTAGTCTTTAGGGTGGCTCCAAACTGCTCTTGCTCTTCCTGGGCTGGAGCCTGTTTACAAAACAGTGGCTGAAAGCTGCTATTTATCCCTACATACACATTGTATTCAGAGTTGCTAAATAGGCAAACCCAAAATGAAAGTCATCTGGGTTTTCTTTGATTAGAATAAAATCCTGATGAATCATGAGGTTCTGTACCTCAAGGATGCACCAGGAATTGACTTTGGCTGCAGACAGCAAGGTACAGCAGTCAGCAGAGCCGGCTGGCTGCCTCGACATCTGCTGGAAAGACTTGTTTTTCCCTCCCGAGTCACATGCTAGCTTGTGATCTGATCATGAGATACAAAGGATAAACCTTCCAATATTTACTCTTCTCATCTGCAATTTCAAAAGGCAGAGGAAAAGAGCAAAAAGCAGCATAAAGGAGGAAAACACAAGCCCCCTTTCCTCAACTGATTAGTGTTGCTGTAGGTGCTGTGCTTGTTGCTGGGACAGGGCAGGAGCCTGGCTGCAGTGCCACGGGCTGTGCTTGTGCCTGTCGTGGCCATAATGGAGCAGGTCAGTGTGGGCAGAGCAATCCTTGCTGTGTGTTCAGCCACGTGGGCGTCCTCCCCTCTAGTGCCACCACACCTGTGTGCCAGCAGAGGTGGGCAGGGGCTGCCTGTCCCAGGGTGACCTGCACTGGCACAGGCAGGGGAAGCCTGTCCTCCTCCACAGCTGCCCAGCACTGGCCCTGTGCCATCCTTCAGCATTCAACTTGCACGTTTTATTATAAATGTCAAAGTGACATTTTTTATAACAATATCCTAATGTAGTCAGCCAGGTAGGTGGAGTTACTTGTATGTGCTCTGGTCCAAATGTTCATAGCAAGCCCAGCTGCAAGATTAAACCAGAATCACCCTTGAATAAAATCCCCTAAATAATCTTTGGGGGATTTTTGCTAGTGCTGCTTGGGCATGTTTACTTCTGTGAGCTGATGCCTATCGAGGACCAAAAACCCCCAGAACCTCATCATGGTGCCACAGGGGCTGTTGGGACATTTGCTTTCAGGCTGCTGAAGGCTTTGAGGGAGCTCCTGCTGCAGGGAAAGCAGGACAAAACAGTGAGGCAGGGCTGTTTGCTTGCTGAGCCAGAGAAGTGAGTGCCATTGAGCACCAAATTGCCACAGGCTGCGTATGTGCAGCAAACCTAAATTGTGTGTAGAGTGGGATTGCTCTGGGAATGGCAGGCAGGGATCTCCAGCCTGTGTCTGTCTTCCCCAAACTGTGGAAGGGGAGATGCTTCAGGCAAAGCCAAAAGGGCTGTGCCTGTGTGTGACACACATTGTGTCAGCCTGGACACACTGGTGTCAGGTGGAGAAGGAGGGAGGGGCACAGTGGGAAGAAACCTCACCTAAGAGGGAGGGCACAAAGGGAGGGTGCCTTTGATGTGGTGAAGGGTGGTTTGTGCCAGGCAGGTAGATCCCAGTGTTGTAGGGAGCATGGCTGAATGGTGGATACCAGCCTGCAAGGCCCAGCTGGCCCCTGTGCCTTTCCCAGGAGCCCAGCATTCCTGAGAGAGGCTTTGGATAGCTGGGGCTTGATACGGTCCCTGCATGCAAAGCTGGGAAATTGAACTGGAGGGGATTTTAATTTAATACCCAAACTATCCATGATTAAGAGCTGTCTCCAGTAGGCATGATTATTTCTGATTTCAGGTTTTGGTAAGTCTTGAAACTGTTTAAGTCCAAGTTGTGTTTTTCCTGCTACTACAGGAGCTTCACATTACAGTGTCCTAACCTGCCCTCCCATGTCTGCACTTAGCTCAAAGACCCTTTTTTTTCTGAAAAGTAAACCAATTTCTTTCTTTGGGTAAATATTTCTGTGACCTCTGCTGCAGCATTCAACAGAGATAATTTGGAGGGCTGTGATGGGCAGATGAGGGGTTTGGTGTGGCCTGATCAGCGGGCCATGTGGGACAGCCGTGTATCTGCCTCTGGCACATGGCTTTTGGAAGGCATTTGGGTTTTGTGGACCTGGTTGACCTGTCACTATGCCCCAGAGGCATTTCTGAGCACTGTGGTTTCCTGGTTCACTGGCCTTTTGCCTGCCTCTGTGAAAATTAGAGCAGGCCTGACCCAGAAAGCTGGATGCAGAAGTGATCAATAGTGATGGTAATTGGCCAGCAGCACTGCCTGGCTTTTGGTGTCTTAGTCCCAAAAGAAATAAATGCATTCAGAAAGCATGTAGGTGTTCTGGCTCCTGTGGCTGCCTTATCAGCTGGAGGAGGCTTCAGCCTGTGGTCCGAGGGTTGTGGAAGGCTGAGTTTACCATGCTCCATCTCTGGTGAATGACTTTGGTCTGTCTGGTCCCCCTTCCCAGTGACAGTAGTTCTCTAGCAAGTGAAGTGTTCTGCAGCAGGAGAGTGACGAAGGCTCAGGTGGTAGCAGGCAGGTGTGCCATGGCAGGGGGACACAGCACCTGTGGCTGGGGACCCACCAGAGTGAGTGCCTGGGGAAGGAGATGCATCTGCTCATCCCTGCGGGCGTTGTAGACACTTGCTCCTGGAGAAGAAAGTAGTCCCCATCTGTAAGGAAATAAACAAATCCTAAAGAACATCCTTTCGGAGCAGTCCCCTCCTGCCTGCTGTGTCCCTAGAGGACAACAAGGGCTTTGTAACTGCTCAGGGGTCTCGGGAACCAAAACAACTGCGGTATGAGCTCAGCGGCTGTAAATCAGCGGGCTCCACCGGCTGGAGCGCTGCGTAAATTCAGTGCCGATTGCTTTGATCTCAAATGCTTTTATTTCGTGCCCTCTGCAGAGATAGACACAAGGTCACTCTAATGGCTGATACATGAAAAACTTATGTGGCCTTTATTGATTTTGGAGTGATTAATGAGTCAAAGGGAAGGACAGTGATTCAGGCACATGAGCAGTGCCTGGGAATGAGCAACACTGACCAGAGTGGCCTTTTAATTCCATAATCGAGCCTGTGTCCAGCTGCTTAGGGAGCAGCATTGCTCTCACAAAGGTCTTTGCACTGGCCAAACACCTGTTTGTATGCAGTGAGCTTTTGTGCCTGTGCCTTGGTTCTGTTTGCCTTGCTTTTCGCTGTCCCTTTGGAAAGGGATCGAAAATAGCCAGACCTAGACTCTCACTGTAGCTTTGTTGACAAAACCTCTTGAAGCTTTCCTGCTGCTATTCCAGGTGGCCTGAGAGGAGAGGCCTGGGAGAGGTAAAGCAAAGTGCTTGCCCAGCCTCACATCAGGCAGCAGAGCACCCCAGGAGGCATCCCCCAGCTTTGGCCCTCTGGTCACCAGCATGTGAGCTCAGTGAAGGAGCTTCAAAGCTGGCTGCTGTGATAAGCCTTCAGACAATGGTTTTTGAGTTGCTTCTCCACTCCCTCACACATGTGCAGCTTCCTGGAGGCTGCTGAGCTGTGGCAGAATGGACACCCTCCTTCCACAGCCACCATCCCAGTGCACCCTGTGGATGGGGTCCACAACCTCTGCTTCACTCTGTGCAACACATTCAGCTGGAAACTGATGCAAGGGGAAGTCATCCTAATTTTGGAGGGGGACATCAGGCCCAGCGTGAAGGATCTGGACAGTGGTTATGCAACTTTCCTTCTTGGTATTTGAAGAAACTTCCCCCTCATGATTGTCTCAGCTTTGTGATCATGACTTAAGCCATCATGTTGCTACCAGAGTTCATTCTGCTAGGCTCTCTGCTTTTTCATGGGCTGTCTTGCTGAGTGGGTCAGAGGCCTGCTGCATCTCTTAGGGCCTGAGGACTGGCCACAGTTAGGGATTCATTTGGTTAGGGATTCATTCTGCTGGTTAGTTTTTTCTCTCTTGCCATTTCATGATGTGTCTCCTGTGTACATTGAACTATGCCTGTGTCCTCCAGCTCCTCAGCCTGACCTCCAGAGCTCTACCACAGTCCCGTGCTGTGCCCCAGCAGGTTGTGGCTCACTGCCCTAAGGCAAGGACACAGGAAAACGTTCCCAGTGGCACAGGCAGGTGACAACGCCCACCCTGCAAGCGGCCATGGTGCAGTGCCCACACACTCCTGCCTTTGCTCTGCCCACCACCAGCACAGACACAGAGCAGCCCCACACACCTCCATTCCCACTCAGGAGTGGCTGCTGGCTGTTGGCTCCCTCCAATGGAAACTTTGGGGCACGGGGTGTTGGACCCAGCATCATCCTGCTGACCATGGCACAGCAGGAGAGGGTGGGGAGCATCACGAGAGGTGCACAGAAAAACACTGTGTGCTCTCAAGATAGCTACCAGGCCAGGTTGGTTTTCCTGTTTACTCCCTAAGTGGAAAATAGGGAGGGAGTGAAAAACCTCATCCCCTTGGCTATATAAAGGTCTTGTGTGGGCACAGAAATTTTACCTTCTTTTTATTTTTTGCCTTGGTGTTACTAGGTGTGTGGCATGGGCTGTAGTGTCAGTAAAGCAAATAAAAGGTAATGCTGGGAATAGGAGCTCCTCTGCAGGAGACATTTCCTCTCAGACAGAGAACTAGACTCTTTTGGTAGTCTGCATGTGAGCAGCTGTATTGGGGTTCTGCCAAGTGTGAGAGTCACAGAGAGCCAGGCAGAGCTTGTGTTGGTTGTGCTGGAGACACACAGAACCCCAGGTACACATGGCACTCCCAGCTGATGGCTGTTCACTTCTCAAGAAAAGGGCAAAAGGTGAAGAAATCACATTATCCCCACAGCAATTCCTGGGTAGGTTGCCATGGAAAGGTTGGCTGGCAGGCTTGGCCAGCAGGAGCAAGAGGTCAGAGCAGATAAGACATTGCCATGCCAGGAAACTGTTTTGAGTTTACAGCATCAGGATGTGTTATGGGGATCTTAAATCCTGTGATCCCAGAGATGTTGCTAAACTTCGTTTGCCTTGGATTGTTTGTCTGAAAATATACCAAGAGATGAACTCTTTCTTCCCTTCTTAATTGCCCATAATCTTATCTGAAGCCTCTGAAGTGTCTTAGAGACTTCTCAAGGAGATAACATGGAGATAACTACCAAACAAAAGAGAAGTCCAAGAGCACAGCTATTTCTGAGGAATGACACTGGTTTCTTGCCCAGCTTTGGCATCCTTTTTTCATCCTTATTTGTCACAAAGAGAAGGAAAGGATGCCCAGAGGTGTCCAAGTCTTGCTTAGGCAGTGATTGACCTTTCTTGCCTCCTTGCTCCTCCAGGGTAGTTGAAGCTGTTTTGAGGAGTAAAGTCTCAAAGCTGCTTTAGCTAATTACTAGAAAATGTTATTGCATGAGTGCTGCAGCCCATGGCTCTGCTGTCCAGCTGCCTAGGCCAGTGGGGTTTGACTGTTTTGCCAAAGGGTGTTTTTGGGGTGTGTGTTGTGGGCCTGTGGATCCCCTTCCAGCAAGGGGCTTGCTGATAGATCTGGTGGTAATTTCAAGGTACCTTTTACTTCACAGGGTTTGTGGCTTCTCACTTGAGAGAGGAGCATCTAATCATCTCACCATAGACGTAGAAAACCGTGTGCAATTTTAAAAAGGATCTTCCCAACATAGTATTTTCTTTAAAATTCAGTTCAGTGTGTCTGACTAGTCTTCCCGTAACATTTATTGCCTGTCCAGTTCTGGAGTCAGGACCTGAATTCTGTGTTAATTATGGTTGTTTCATCCAGTTCATTGATTAAATATGTGACATTTCAAAGAGAGAAGAAAAAATTCTTGTCTGACAAAGTGTCTCCCCGATGCTGGTTCATGGCTTAGATATGATTTCAGAGCTATGAGTTGGCCAGGTTTTGCCACTGTTTTTATGTGCTGTGTGACCTTTTGTGTCATTCTGGTTCTCAGTCAAAATGCAATACCAAGTAAGAGCTGTACCAAATGTGAGCATCCTGTGTCAGAACCAGAGCTAGTTACTGTGACCAGACCTATTTTCTGCAAATCTTTTGATTAGCAAAATAAACTGTTTAAGGGAGTAGAGCTAAATCAATCAAGCCATGCCTTGGCTCTGGGTCATCGTGTTTTGCCTCTAGCATCGTCCTGTTTACTCCTTCAAAATACTGGCTTTTGGATGAGTCCCTCAGCAGCTGGAGCTAGGGCAGGACACATATCCACTCTCCATGCTGTTAGGGTGTCCTCAGCTGGTCCAGGTGCATGTAGTTTAGAAGTTATTAAAAGGGGAGGTGAAGGGTACTTCAATGTTGGGTTCTCCCAAGCAAAGCAAACTAATGGGGCAAATGAGCACTTCACTACCCCACTGCCGTGATTTCATTAATGCAAACCAGTTCACAGTCAGTAAGGACATGCTGTCAAAGCAAATTGATTTTTTTTCTGCTGTTTTGCTCACCCACTGCAAGGCTTTGTGCACTGCCAGCAGGGCTTGTCCCTGGCTCGTGAGTGTGCCCTTTGCTTCCCAGCACTCAGCCCCACACGCCTCTGGGGTTCCTTGCTGTCCTGGCTGCAGGGCTCTGCCCACAGCTGAGCCACAGCCATGCTCCCGAGGGACCGGGGCACTCATGGTACAGGTCACCCCATGGCAGCACTGCTGAGCCCCAGGAGCAGTCCCAGAGGAAGCCCAGCAGCCATAGGAAGTGGCCAAGGGCTAGTGTGGGTAGCAGGGCTCACCCTGTGCCCAGGGAGCACAGGGACAGGCGTGGGGCAGCTACAGCCCTTGGCCTGACTCTGCCAAACCTCACATGCCATGGTCTGTGTGCAGAGGCTGCCCCAGTTCGCCCAGGGGTTACCACACATTTTTGTCATGCTTGCAAAATGATGTTACCACAAATTGCAAAAACCAACCTCATCCTCATCTGATCAGAGTGAAACCAGCACAGCTCTGCACGATGTCTCCAGCGTGTCCGGTCCTCTGCGTGCTCCTGCAGGCACACAGCTATTGCTCAGACGTGCTTTCGTTTGCTGCCTTTGGATTTTTTTTCCACTGAAGATTCCGTGGCCTGTGAAAATGGCTGGTGACCAACTGCAGCCAGGGTGCTTGCTGCCACAGTTACTGGTCTTGGCACTGCCTTTTGCTGAGGGCTGATATGGCCTTTCTGTGCACAGATGGCTGCAGGAAAGCTGAAGGTCTCAGGGAGTCTCTGTTGGGCTCTTCCTGAGCAGAACACTGGGGCTGCCACCAACATCTTGCAGACAGAGGTGTGGCTTGGACTGGCTGAGAAGCCCACCCCACGCTCTTCATTCCCTGTCCCACCGAGTGGACAGCACTCCCTGGGGTGACCCTGTCCTGACAGGGTAAACTGGGCAGGGCACCCCTTATCTCCCCACTGCTAGCACCAGGTTCCACTTGACAGCTCCTTCCACCCCACAGCTCCTCCTGACCTTACCCTTGTCTCTGCTGTGGGACAATCATGTGGATGGATGGGCAGCTGCAGCATGCGGGCACTCTGGGAGACTGCCAGGAGCAGAGCTGCTGGGTTAAAGTGATATATTGAACAATTGCTACAAGTCCTGGAGGCTCTTTAACCTGTGTGGAGAACAGTTTACTGGCACCCAGTCCTCATGACAGGCCACTTCTGTCTGTTGCTGGGCTGTGGTGTGGCTGGGTGCACATGCAAAATGTTGGGAGCACTCCCAATTTCTTTCACTACAGCTTACCAGGTGGGTGTGGCTGTGAGCCGAGCTGGAGCTCAGCCCCTTCCAGAGCCTGCTGGCAATGCTCTGGGTGTGGCTGGGCAGTTCGTGGGTGCTGGGAGGAACTCAGGTAACAGGTGCAAAAAATGAGGGCTGTCACAAGATGCTGTAATGAACTGCAGCCCTATGTTAGAGCCATGCTCTGCTTTCACCCATGAAATGCAGCAGGGGCAGAATTACCCCATCAGTCCCACAGCCAGCACAATGGCAGAGTGTCTGTGCAGAGCCATCAGCTGGGGACACTCAGGGCCACAGCTCTCTGACTTGCAGCACCATGTCATATGGTTCATCTTGTCCCAGTAATCAGGTGACTCAAAAAATCAGGGCATGAAAGTTCTTTGGCAATGCTAAAAGCAAAATATAAGGAAATATTCTCCTTCCCTTACTCTGTAAAAGTCCAACGTTGTGCAGATGACATAAACCTTTTCTGAAGTGCTAAAGGCTGTAAGTGTTTTATATTGGGTACAGGGATCTCCTGCGTCTAAAATAGATGAGACACTTCAGAGGGGAGCCTTTAGACTTTCCAGACAAGAGATACAAGACATACAGCAGAACCCTGCTATTGCTGGAGGCTGGCTGTAGGAAAAGCAGCTGGAAATGGCTGGTCTTGAAATTCTGCTGTGCTTTGTACTTTAAAGTATGTGTTTTATCATGACAGGTGAGGAGAAGCTGAACTTTAAAGGCTTACCTTGCTCTAGCAGGAGGCCTCTGGAGGATGTTCAACTTAACTCCAGCCCAGGTAATTGTGTTGGTCCTACCCCTTCCCAAATTCTTAGTTTTTCACTTTTGCTGTTTGTAGGCTCAAAGATATTAGCCACTCTTAGGAAGATAATTTTCCAAAGGCCCTTAGAGCCTTGCCTGTGTGCCTTTGGCATTATCCAGGCAAGCATGGCAGGCTGATATTCTTGCTTTGAGCCCAAATAGGTTTGCAGAATGCAGCAGAAGTTTTTTGGGGTGCTAGGCTTATTAAAGCCTGGCTTCACCCCTCTGCCTGAGCTGGGCTTTGCTCCAGTGTTCCAGCCTCAGGACTGGGGGTGAGGGGACACATCACACAAGGCAGGGACAAACCAAACTGCCCCGACAATCAGCATTTCTAAATGAGCACTGGGCTAATCATCACGGCTCGTATTTCCATTCCCACCTGTCACCTATATCAGCTCACTTATGGGGACACCAGAGGGGAACTAAATGAGGAGAGCACTTTGGTATTGCACGGCAGCTGGAGCAGCAGCTGAGTGAGGGCATTACAAGGCTTCAAACACCTCCACTCTTGGCAGAGCTGCCCTGAGGGGGTGGGACGCATCCCCCGGGATCGGGCTCCCCGGCAGCACGGCTTCCCCCTGGCTCAGCAGCCGCCTGCCCCTCCATCCCTGCCTCCCTCCATCGCCGCCCTTCCCGCGCCTCCCCGCGGGGTGCGCAGCTGCTGCGGGCGGGCAGAGAGCGCCTGCCCTTCCCGGGATCAACAGCGCCAGCTGCCGTGGGACCGATTTATGGTACATACACCCAGAACGTGTCCAGCTTACACCCAGAGCTTATCCAGGTAGACACGTATCCTCTTCGTGTGTGTATGCGCACACGCAACGATGCGCGTGTCTCTTAATGTATGTATGTGTAACCACATACGGGTATATAAGCGCGTATAAATTCTATACATGTATGTTTATGCGTGTCAGTATATTCATACATGTGTGCACACACACCGTGTACGTGTACAGAAACTATCCATGCTCCAGCGTGCACACACACACACACGCACACACATTTGGGTGCGCACA
Source organism: Thryothorus ludovicianus (assembly GCA_013397245.1). Lineage (NCBI taxonomy): Eukaryota > Metazoa > Chordata > Aves > Passeriformes > Certhiidae > Thryothorus > Thryothorus ludovicianus. The sequence continues at coordinate 364,964 of VZTB01013362.1, read as the reverse complement.
CGCGTTTTTTGTGTGACTGTACACACCGGGACGCTCAGGTGTACTCCTCAGGTGTCACGCTGTCCCTCGGGTGTCCCCATGTCCCTCAGGTGCCCGTGTCCCTCGTGTGTCCCGGTGCTCCTTGGATGTCCCGGTGTCCCTCCAGTGTCCCGTGTCCCTCGGGTGTCTCGGTGTCCCTCGGGTGTCCCGGGCCGGGCCCATCCCGCTGCTGCCCGCCCGGTGGCGCTGTTGGCCGCGCGATCCCCGCGGAGGCGGGACCGTGCCGGGTCACGCGCGGCCCTGGAAAGTTTTAGCAATTAAAAACATCTTTGCATTAATCTGTAAGCGTGTAACGGAGAAATGGGAAAAAATTTCCTTCGGGAGGGGCGGCACAGTTTTCCAATGCATTTCTCTTAGAAATAAATTTCCACGCGTCTCGCTGCGCATTAGAATTGTTCCGCTTGTGTTTTCATCCCGGGTAATAATATCCTGCTAGCTTGGAAAACCTAAAATCACGCGGGGGATGTTTGCTGTGCCTGGGAGGAGTGGCGGGCAGGGGCTGTGCTGGCTGTGCCTGGGCTGGCAGCGGTGGTGGCGCTGGGCAGGGCACGGAGCCCCCGGGGCTGGCAGGGCTGACCCGGCTGCCCCTCCCAGGCTTGGGCTCTGCGCTCCCTGAGGCAGCTCCATGGTTAACTTGGCTGGAGTGAGTAGCTGCAGGGTCACAGAAGCGATGCTTTGCGGAAAAGTTGCGATCAATGACTGAGTTTCATCTCATTTGAGGTGAAACAAATAAAACACGGCCAGCCCCATAGAGCAGAGTGCAGCAGCCGTGGGTTTATGCCGACTGCTGGTTCTGCAGCGCTGCATGAGCGGGGAGAGCGAAGGGGCAGAGGCTGCCGGGGCTCCCTGGAGCAAGGAGGCTGTTGAGGGTGAGCGGGGCCATGGCATCACCCCTGTCAGCAAAATCCCACCAAACATAAACCCTCCCAGTCGCCCCAGCTAGCGCTCTCTTCCTGAGAAAGGGCTAATCTTTACATGCCTCAGCCTTTCCCAACACATCCTGGTTCACAAGTTCAGCGGCTTCAAAGTTACATCTGATCATTAACCCTGAAAGACTGGAGATTACTGAAGCGTTTAAACTGCATGTTTGAGAGGGCTGAGCAGCACAAAGCTCAGGCACAAATCTGTGCCCAAATCCCGAGACAATCTTCATGAGACAGATGGAGGGGTTTGGTTCAGCTGTGTGATGCCTGCACATTGTGTAGGTTTGTGTCTTCATTTCTTTTTAAAGCTACTTTCAAGCAGCTGATGTTTCAAAAATGGTCATGGATTTTGAGTGTATCTGCCCATGTGACCATGTGGTGAGTATGGCTGGGCTTACTGTTCCCATGGGCTTCTGTAAGAGAGATGAGACAGTCAGAATTCTTCATTTTTGACAAAGACTACAAAAATTGCTCTTTTCTCGTGCATTTTCTCTCACTTTTAATCTTGATATGACAGGTACAGAAAAAAAAGCTGTTCGTGACCGTGTTATGCACAAAAGCAGCAGCAACAGCAGGTCCATCTATAGTGGAGCTAGTTTTCAGTTTGTTATTTCCATGAGATGGCTTTGGATGTCAGAATCACAGGGAAACACAGGTTGGAAGAGGCCTCCTGAGGCCACCTGGCCTTCCCTCTTGCTCAGTGTGAGTCCAGCTCCATCAGACTTCTCAGCAGCAGTGAGCCCCTTAGCACTGTGATCCACAGCACTGTGATAGCAATTTTGCAAGGATCTGAATGAGCACTGAGGAGCAAAATCATTGGTATTCTCCTTGATGGGATTTAATCTTAATGCAGCTCATTAAACTCCAAGGGTGGAAGTCTTGAACCTGATGGTGCCAAAGGATTAACCTAAATTTAAATTCCGTAGATATAGCCTCAAAAAATGGGAGGTGAAGGTCACCTAGTGAAGGAAGCCCATGAATGCAGCCCTGTCTGTAACACTGGAGCTCCTGTGAGCAGAGGTCGAGCCCCAGGTGCCTCCAGGGCCAAGCTGGCAAAGGGCTGAGGCTTTGTGCCCTGCTGGTGCTGATGTTCCTGAGGGTCAGCGAGGGATCTGCTCCAGGCAAAGTGGAGCCCTCATCTCATCCTTAAGGAGAAACTGCCAAAGCAGCCAGAATCAAGCACAAGCTGAGGTTGGTGCTGGTTTCATTTTTTCACCTGTTTGTATTGCTGCTACCTGGCAAACTGGGATCAGTGGGTAAAGCTGGATCCTGCAGCACAGACACTGCTGGGGAGGCTGGGACTGCTCCCTGCCTGTGGTAAGGCCAGGTGATGGGCCAGGGGCTGTTCAGTGGGTGAGAGATTGTCCCACCTGCACATCCAGGCACAGTGTCACCTGCACATCCAGGCACTGTCCCACCTGCACACCCAGGCACAGTCCCACCTGTGCATCCAGGCACAGTGTCACCTGCACATCCAGGCACAGTCCCACCTGCACATCCAGGCACTGTCCCACCTGCACATCCAGGCAGTGTCACCTGCACATCCAGGCACAGTGTCACCTGCACATCCAGGCACAGTCACCTGCACATCCAGGCACAGTGTCACCTGCACATCCAGGCACAGTCCCACCTGCACATCCAGGCACTGTCCCATCTGCACATCCAGGCACAGTGTCACCTGCACATCCAGGCACAGTGTCACCTGTGCATCCAGGCACTGTCCCACCTGCACACCCAGGCACAGTCACCTGCACATCCAGGCACTGTCTCCTGCAGGCTCTGCTCCCAGGCTGGGGATGCCAGGACTTGTCCCAAGCCAGGACTTGTCCCCTGGATGGCAGCGGGCTGCCTGCCAGCCTGCAGAGCTCAGGAGCGTGGTGACCATGGTCAGCCTCTCACCCACCAGGCACAAAGCACCAGGGCATGGCTCTGTTTCATCTTTTGCCTTTCATCTTCTTGAATTGTCCCACAAAGCCCAAGCAGGCTGGCATGTTTTCAGCACTGAAAACCAGATGTTGCCAACTTTCCAGTGGTTGTGCTTGGTGTTTTATGCTATTACTTTAGTAGAAGTACGCACGTCATGCCTCTTGCAAAAACAGATAGGATTTATTCCCTGAACAAGGATCAGCTCTGTTTTCAGCTGCCTTCATCTCCGTAGCAATGTCTGTCTGGGTCAGAAATGTTGCTGTCAGCTTCCCATGAGCACAGGTCAGTAGCACCCTCCACTGCAAGACTCAGTCCTCTCCCAGCCACTTGCTTACCTGGCCACTAAGCAGCTGCTTGGTTTATGCCTGCAAAAGTACTCGCCTGAATATTTTTGCCAGTAAAATGAGTTATTTTTTTCCATCTGTATTTTTAGACATTAAACCCAGAGTTTAGTCATCAGCTCCATGCTTCCTATCTGTGTGCGAGTACTGCAGAGGAGATAAATATAGATAATATATAAATAGACATATGTATAGATGGATGTATATGTAATATACACACATAAGTGTATATATATGTATATATACATAGCATACACATATGTATGTATAGATATAATATACACACACATGCATGCTGTTCAAAAGACTTGTCCTAGAGAAGGAATTCTGGTACCTGGGGTTATGGGCTTTCCCCAGAAAAAATGAAGTTTCGAGGAGGAAGGAGGCCCTTGCCTTTGTATGCACTTCAGGGGTGTGATCCTCCGGCCCCAGACTGTCCCTGGGGCATCAGCAGGGAGCAGGGCAGGCTCACACAGTGGCCAAAAGGCTTTTGGCAGAGTCTCTGGGATGTCCAAAAACTGGTGCCAAGCCACATGGGTCGAGGCTTGCCAATGGCTGCAGGAGCTTCTGCGTAAGTTGCCTCAAGTTTTAACGAGGGAGGCTCATGGTCTTACACCCATCTTCATGATGAGTGCCCAGCTTCAAACCAGGATAAATAAATAAAATCCTTCCAGAAGTTTTATTAGCATTTTCTTTCATAGTTACTGGAAAAATAAAGTGGCACATTAGTCATCTCAGAAATACAGCAGAGCAGTATGAGGGCAAGGAGTGGGTTTTTGGTGACGGTAGTTTTTGTAGACCAATTACTGTAACTGAAATACAGTCTCCTTTAAGAATTGTAAGCAAGTCCAAGCAGGGAGAGAGCTTGCTACATCACTTCAGGCTGCCGTTTTACCTTAGTTTGGAAGCCTGAAAAAAAAGGCCTGATAAAAGTGGCTCTGTATCTCTGCAAGAGCAACCAGATGTGCTGTGAACTGGAGCACTGGACAGTCAGGGCTGTGGAGTGGGGAACACCCCGAATTCCCTTGATTGGGAAGGGTGGACACGGTCACTTGTCACCCTGCAGAGCTCCACAGAGCATCACCCATCTGAGAACACCTCAGTGCCTGTCTGCCTGCACAACAGCTCGGGTGAGAAGGGTCTTTAGTGCAAAGGCAGGCTCAGGCTGACTCAAGTGCTGGGAATCACTTCTCCACTGCACAGGCTCTGGGTGGGAATCACAGCTGAATTCCACAGCTGAAGGAACAGGCTCTGTCAGTATGAGAACCTTGGGCCACTGACAGGGCCACCTGCTGACAGACTGACAGTGCCCTCCACAAGGTGAGCCTCCCTTCGTGTCTCTGTGGGTGTGGAGAAGTTTGTACACATGCATATGCACAAACACACGTGTAGACATATGTATGTATGTCTGTATGCTCATACACATAAGAGATGCACATGCACATATTCTACACACGATTTTCCATACATACGTATATTCATACATACACACAGACATGTGTATGTAAATCTATGGACATGGGTGTACATAGACATGACACATGTATATGTACATATGTATATATACACACACATAGTTGTATATGTATATATACACACACATAGTTGTATATGTATATATACACACACATAGTTGATGTTATATATATAAAATAAAACTCGTTGAGATCAAACTGTCCCTAAGGAGACTCAAAGGCTGGGACTGGTTTCCAGCCCTCTCTGCAGGGTTTCTATCCTGTCCTTCAGCTCCACCATGCTTGCTGAAAGGCTGCAGTACCTCACTGTGTGCCTCAGTGGGTGAGAGCTGCCAGAGCCCTTGGTTCAAGCACTAAACATTTAGACCAAGGTACAGCTGTTTGGTTTGCTTTGCTTTGGTTTGTTTGTTTAATTTTTATCTGTAGATGGCATAAGGGGCCATAAGCACTTGTACTGCACATAACTATTGATTTCTAAAGGGAAGTGGCTGATGAATCACTGCAGGTCCAGCTCTAAAAGATGCCCAAGTGCTGCTTGACCCAGCATTCTCCTTGGGCCTGCAGGGAGTGACTCCCCAGCAGTCGTGAGGGCAGTGGAGACAAAAATGAATGGCTCATTTCCCCTGTAATGCACCACAGAAACAGACTTTCATGAAAAATAGAGCACAGACAAGATGGAAAGGGCGACAGTCGTTTTCAAAGGTCGCACATACCATTTCTGTATGGCAAGTTTGCCTCTTTGACTGACAAAAGCAGGACAGATCAAGTGTCTTCCATCAAACCTGGATTAAAAATGAAGTCATGTTGCTTGGAGAACTGACAGTCCCACCAAAAATAATAGAGGCTGCTGACAGCTCTGGCTTCGCAATAAAAAGCCTCTTCCCACGTTGTCAAAATAACTTCTCTGGTATGGGCATAAATAAGGCATTATTTGAATGGAAATGTTAATGGCAAGGAGCTATAAATCATATTGGTCTGTTGCAGTAACAGACAGCAGCTGAAAAACGTGCTCTTGTTTTTCATATATACGGAAATATATGTGTGTGTGTGTGTGTATAAACAAGACGTGCACATCTATTCATATCTCTGTATATTTATGTATGATTCTATGCATGTTCTGTACACATAATGGTAGCTAAAATTACTTAGCAAACAGTCCTTCCCCTAAGAGCAAATGTTTGGTGTGATGCACTGAGGGCTGTTGTGTAAGATTTGACTGAGTATCTTTCCCATACATAAAGGTTGTAACATAGCAACCATTTCTTTCTGCTCAGGAAACACCGTTTCCGAGCTAATGATTACTGCCCTTATCAGGGCCACTGTCATGGCTCCTGATGCTGGGCAAGAGGCTCAGCAGCTTCAAGCAGCCACAATCTGGATGAAGGTGGTCATGGAGAAGAGGCTTGGCAGGTGAGGGCTCACCCTGTGGGTGCACACTCCTGGTGAGGGAGATATTTGGCTTAGGAGCCCCAAGTGTTCCAATGGCCTTGCTGTGACAGGGAGCTGCCCCTGGCTGCTCAGTGGGACTGTGGCCACTGCTTGGGAAGAGCCCAGGCCATGCTGCCAACCCTGTGCTGGAGGCAGTCCGATCTTTCACTATGTCATATCTGTATATATAAATATTTACATCCATATGTGTATATAAATATATATATATAATATGTATATATATGTATATGCATACAAATATATGCATGTTATATAAATATATGCACACACAGACACAGACACAGACATCCCTGCATGGGCATTGGGTTAAGGAGAATTCCATCTCTCAACATTCAAAACAACTCCCTTAGCCCAAAGGACCAAAGGAGACCCCAAGGGACAGTGTCTGCAGTGCCCAGCCACCGAGTCTGGACAATCACTGCTGCCATGGCACTGCTGCTGCAACGAGGGCTGTCCCCACTGCCCCAGGAATGACAGTGGGAACACCACAGGAATGTCCTGAAATTGCTGCTGTGAGCAAATCCCCAGGCAGGGAGAAGGGGACTGCACATGAGATTCCAGTCCAAGTGCCTCTCTCCCAGCAGGCACTGGCCCTCCCTGGTGGGCTTGGGCCAGGGCAGAGGTTGGTCTGAGGTGCAGAGGCCATGGCCCAGCAGGCTGGCACCAAACTGGGCACTGCCAGCACCCCACACTGTCCCCAGCACTGGGCTCACAGCTGATGGAGGTGTTGGGTGCAATGCCAACATGGGGTTATATAAACATAAAAGCATTTTATATAAGCCTATTTTATCTGCAAATCATTTATATTTAGAACACCTATTTCTACTGGAAACACTAAAACCATATTACATAAGAGCTTGTTTAAATCCTTTGGCTTAAGGCTTGGGCAGGGGGAGGGGTTGGTTCAGACATGGTGCATTCAGGCTGCAGTTTATAATCATAGCCTCAACTGGCAGCCAAAACCCAGTCTTAAAATCCTTTTTGCTTTCATTCCACGCTGCCTTGACAATAGCAGAATACTTCCCTGAAGGGTAATTTTCCTCTTTCTCAGCGCTGCCTTCGTGTTTGGAAACTTTCATTTATAATGCTCTGGATGTGCTGCCAGCATAAGAGAGATGGCAGCTCAGCAGTGCCCAGCCAGTGTCCTTGTGCCCGGGCTGTGACAGTGGGGTGGGAACGCTGCTGACATCACCTGAGGAGCAGCTGAGCCATTCTCAGAAATTAAAAAATGCATTAACTGGAAATGACCATTTAGCACTATAAAATTACTGATGTCGTCATTCATGCAACAACATTTTCTAATGAATGAATTATTCCCCAAGCCCTCCCACGAGGGGGAGGCAGGAATGGTGGTGATGAAGGCCATCAAATCTGTGTCTAATGCACTGAAGGCAGCTCAGCCCTTTGGGTGCTCACGCTGCCCTGCTGCAGCCCTGAAAACGTCCCACCGTGTGCCAGAGCAAGCTGCTCCCTGCACCTGGGGTAAGCTGCACCACCCCACCCCACGCTGCTGGGCCATGGTGCACATGGGGGCTGTGTTACAGCCTCCCCACGGCAGCACAGCACAGCTCTGGGGGTGGCAGCCCCTCCTCGTGCAGCCAGAGGTGCTGTGGTGGCATTTGGATGCTTCTCCCACCTTGCTTTCCTGGTGTGAGGGACCCCAGATATGGAGAAGTAGAAGATCCCACCGCACAGTGATGATGCCATCTGTGAGAACTCTGTTTGTGGTGAACAGCACAGCTGCAGAAACAGCTGGTACAACTGACCTTCCCTCCTTTACAGCCAATCTAGTATAAACCTTCTGTCCTTTTCCCCTCACCCCTTGAAGGTAAGGTCAGGAATCGCTCCTCCTTGCTCACTTCCTAAGGCAGCATGGCCAGGGCACTGTCTCCAGGCTGGATGTGCCCTGTCCAGGTGGGATGTGCTATCTCTGCAAACACACTGCTCTCCCAAATGAACACGGCTGGGCTCTCCCACTGCTTTCTCATCTGGGTGCTACCTTTAATCACCATCACTGCTCCAATTCTCCCTGTAAGTGCTTCACATTCAGGTGACATGCTTCATTAGTTTCTATAAATGCCCAGGACACTGCAGAGATTTCAGGGACAAAGTAAGGCTAAAGCTGTAAATGACTTTCCTCCTTCCCTTAATCTTCCAGCTCCCTTAAGGTGACTCAAACTCCAGCATCAGGGGAGCCTGGTTTGTCCCACCCCAGCCAGCACCCTGCTCTTGCAGGATGAGCTTTAACCACTCCATCTTCCATTTTCCCTGCTGCATAGTGGAGAATACAACACACAAATTTCTTAGTGGTGCAAGAGGAAGGCAATTAACATCTGTGCATGCTGCAAAGCCTCTTGAGATCTGCTTTCACTCTGCAGGAAGTCAAGGTATCTTAAACTGTTTGAAAGCCATGCCATTCCTGAATTTCTGTGAGTTGAGTGGGCAATGGGGCTGGGTGCTATGTGGCAGTGAGATGGAAATGCAGAGCCCTGGTTCCCAGAGGCAACATTCCCTGCTGGGAATTACCCAGGACACGAACAGTGGTGTCTCCAGCTTGGTTTTTACAGCAGCTTCATGAGTATTTTAAGGAGAAGAGGGGAAGGATCAAGTTGGTCTGTTCCTGACCTGCTGCCCCTGGCCTCACTGGCCGAGAGCAGGGTGCCTGTGCTGAGGGATGGAGCTTCCCTGAGCCCTCCAGGCTGCTCAGCCCCACCATGCCCCAGGGCTGGTGCAGGCTGCCCTGCTTGCCCAGCTCCCCACACATCACCACTCAAATCGCTTAAGCAAATTCTTCTCATACTTCACTTGAGCCAGAAGCTGTAAATTGGATTGAAGTGGTGGCTGGAGAGATTTCTTGTGTCAAATATGTAAAACTAACAGGAATTTGAATTGTCTCTGGGCTGCCACAGAGGTGTTGCTCCCCACACTCCCCTCCTGGCATGCAAGGAGCTCCCCAGATCCAGCTCCTTGAGTTTGAAGCTGACTGTCCTGTGACACAGCCCACAGACAACAAAATTAATGTCAAAACCTGCAACAGTGAAGAAGCTCATCTTGAAAACACATCTCTTTATTTAGTCTTGGACAAAAATTGTACAGGGGCTGATTGTTAAAGGAGCTGGGCATCCCACTACTCCAGATAATGACCTGAGCTCCAGGGGCAGCCAGGACACTGACTCCAGTCAGTTATTTCACTTTAAGTACTCCATCTCCTCCTATTATTTATCACTTATCATAAAAGTCAAGTGATGTAGTGAACATCTGAGACATTCATGGATAAGCATAAGACTGACTATTTCAAGGACCTGGAGAACAAAACTCTCTCATTTTTTGAGTGTAGAAGAAGAGTAACTGAGGTCATAGGAAACACTGGTTACACTGGCATCCTCAGGATGTAAATCATCTGGAATACTCATGAGAAAAGCAAGTTGCAGGTACACCAGGGAAAGCCCAATTCCCCTTCTGCAGGACCTGTGTGGTGCTGGGCAGAGCCTGCCCTTTACTGAGCTTTCCTTCCAAGCCCTACAGCCACGCTTGTCCAGCTGGGATGCCTAACTGGGGAAAGACCTGGTGTCTGGGAAGAATTGCTCTGTGATAACTGGCTGATTAAAAACTGGGGACATGGTCCTCATCCAAGGGCTGTTCTGCATTCATCTGGTTCTGCACTGCATTGACAAACACTGGCAACTTGCAATGTACATAGTAGATTCAATTTAACCATGGAAAGTAAATAAAAGTGGATAGCAGTTTGGACTCATGGAAAATAGCAATTTTCATTTTACCTAAAGAACAACCCAGTTTGATTTAGCCTCAGGGATTTTAGCATGCATTTTCTAATGGCTCAATGACCTCATAAATTATGGGGCACTGAGTTTGTGCTTGCTTCTGAGCACAGTCCACACGTGCTGGAGCCTGGAACCTGCAGTGTAGAGCCCTCTCATGAGCCCACTATGCTCTCCAGGCTGAAACCAGTATCAGGCACTGCAGCTTCCCTGCTCCCAGGGGAGCAGAAACACCTCAGTTCTGGGTATGCAAGGCACTCAAGAAGCTGCACTGGCCAACAGCCCCTCGCCAGCCCCAGCAGCAGCCTCTGACAGGTCACAAACTGGCCCTGGAGATGGGAACCAGCTCCTTCAGCCACCCCAGGGCCCGCCACCCCTGCCGTAAATCCACAGCACTGACTGCTGCTGTCAGCCCCTGGATGGAAGAGGCAGTTTAGTGAGGGACAGACTCTGTTTGGTTTTTATTTTGTCAGAGCTGGAAGGGCGCCATGGATGGCAGCTTGGAGAGCAGGCTGTGATCAGCTGGGAAATATCCAGCTCCCTGCTGGCAGCTGGGCTCTGGAACAGCTCCATCCCTGCTCCATCAGCTGCCTGGCAGGTCCTTGCTGTTAAATAAATGTGATGCCAGGCCGGTGTGTTGTAGGGAATGGTTTATGACCTTCATCCAACAAAAGAGAATTCAGGCAGGTGGTCAGAGAAGGTGAGTGAACACACTGGTGTAAATAGCCATAATCAGTCATATTTTGGGGAACACAAGATACCAGTCTGCTGCCAGCAGAGCTCTGCTGCCTCTGCCTCAAGGCTTTGGTGTGTTCCTACAGCTGTGAGAACTGGGTGTTTTGCCCCAATCAGCCTGTTTAAGAGCCTCCCTGTCCCCAGAAGCCTTCTGCAGCCAGCCAGCCCTGCAGCTCCACTCTGTTCCCAGCTTTCCAACATCCTGTTTTCACTAGGATTATTTGGATCTTACGGTTTCCCATCGTATTTTTCCTCCTGCCCATGCCAACACAGACTCCAGCTCCTGGCAGGCGGGTTGGAAACCTCCTCCCTGGGCTGCACCAGCACTTTGGAGGATGAGCTGGACTCTGCCCTGCTCAGCCTGGCTCCTCTCCAGTGCTGGTACCCACTGGTGAGCCACCACGGCCACCCAGCTGCTTACAGCAGGTCAGTTGGAGTCCACTCACCCCGTGGATTGCCCAAGCAGCTCTGTGCTTTCATACTTCTCCCTGTGCTGGCTGAAGAACCTGCTCCACTGCTGATGTCACTATGGCTCTGTCAGGGCAGGAGAAATGCTGCAAGGTACTGATTAACTGAGCCATACAGGTTTGGGCAGCCAGCCTCTTCCATGTTCCAGCTGCAAACCGTGAGCCCCTCCATGGCTGCCCAGCTTGCCAGAGCTCCACTTAGGCTTCCACGGCTTGCTTTTCTCTGGGATTTGCTCTGGATGATGAATTTCCTTGCCCAGTGCAGGTCCCTAAGCCAGTCACAGGTTTGTTACCTTGCCTTGCTGGAAGTGGATGCTGTACTCTGGGTGATGCAGTTATGAGGCCAATGGAAATACAGATACAAATGCCAGCAATCTCAAAGGACATCCCTGTCCACTCTACACTCCAACAGACTGGCACCTTGCTGCTTCACAGGGCTAGGTGTGATGTACAACTGAGAGGCTCAAACACCTGGGGCTGTCTCTGTATAAAACCAAGTAAAAAGAAAATAAAGAATCATGGAACATCAGTGAAATATCATGTGTAAGGGTCGAAAAGATAAATTAGTATTTAGAAGCAATTTAATCTTCCAATATGTGTCAACTTCAAATCCGCTAAGACTCTAACAATAGCAGAAAATATCTGAGACAAACATGATACAAAACAAAACCCAAACCCATCTGCTTTCTTAATCATAGGCTTTAAGAGTGTTTCTGCTAGTTGCCCAGCTATTTCAAGAGCTGTACTGTCTAAATCTGTATCGAAACAAAGACAGAAGTCACAGTAAATCTGTCATGCAGTTCTTCAGGTCTATGCTTTAAATCCTTCTAAATGATAGAATTCAAGACAGACATTAAATGGAAATATTGCTTCTCTACAGCCTCTAGCACTGAAGATTTAAACTCTAATCCAGTCTGAATGGCCTCACCAAGAGCAAGAATGAGAAAACGTCCTTTCAGTGCCTGAATCAGGCTTTGGAGCATCCATTGCTGAAGCCTGAACTGCAAACTAAAAGATCACCAATCTTGTAAAACAGAAATTCTATCCTGGCTACTCTTGCTTTTGGGGAAGATGCTGTGGAGAAGATGAGTCAGAAGAATGAGGAGGTTTATACTTACCTTGTATCAGCCACAGTGGGATTAGTGGGGCGATGAAGCTTCTGGGCAACAGCAGCAGAGCCCTGGGATATGGCTTGAGGAAGATGGCAAAATTCAGATATAAAGGAAAGCTTGTATTTTATTAGGCCTCACATCTATTCTGAGAGTAGCCAGTGATCTTTAACCATGCAGGCAAGAGATCACCCGCTTGCCTTGGACTATATTCAACCATGAATGGTTACTAGAAGAATATAATAAGCCTAAACCAAATGTTACAAGAAATATGGAAAAATGAAAAGTGTAAGCTAAGACACAAGTAATGCAGAACAATACCAAACTAGGACAAAATAAATCAGCCTTCTACCAATGTTAAAACTGAAGAAAACCCATGAAACCATCAGCCACCAATTGACTAATGACTCTGTGCTCTAGAAACACAGATTGGATGTAAGCATAGATTAACCCAAGTCCCCAGGGACAGAGGGAAAAGCCCTTCCCTACTCCCTTGCCCTACTCAGCGCAAGGACTGCAGGAATCGTCTCCCAGCACCAAAAGCTGGGACATGAAGGGCAATGGGATTGCTGGCTCTGATGTTGGACAAGTCACAAGTTCCCTGCCCCACCCCCAGCTGCCAAACACACACTTTGGTATTTCATACCACACGTAGCAATCCAGGCTGGGTGACATAAAGGTTAAAAGTAATTTTGGCTGCAGTGGCCCAGCACAGAGATTACAAAAGGTATTTTATTATCAGAGTTCTCTATAGAAGGGCTGCTCGGCAGTAGGATGCAGCAGACAGATTCCTGAGGAAAGCAAGTGACGTGTGGCTNGCCACCCAGCTGCTTACAGCAGGTCAGTTGGAGTCCACTCACCCCGTGGATTGCCCAAGCAGCTCTGTGCTTTCATACTTCTCCCTGTGCTGGCTGAAGAACCTGCTCCACTGCTGATGTCACTATGGCTCTGTCAGGGCAGGAGAAATGCTGCAAGGTACTGATTAACTGAGCCATACAGGTTTGGGCAGCCAGCCTCTTCCATGTTCCAGCTGCAAACCGTGAGCCCCTCCATGGCTGCCCAGCTTGCCAGAGCTCCACTTAGGCTTCCACGGCTTGCTTTTCTCTGGGATTTGCTCTGGATGATGAATTTCCTTGCCCAGTGCAGGTCCCTAAGCCAGTCACAGGTTTGTTACCTTGCCTTGCTGGAAGTGGATGCTGTACTCTGGGTGATGCAGTTATGAGGCCAATGGAAATACAGACACAAATGCCAGCAATCCCAAAGGACATTCCTGTCCACTCTATACTCCAACAGACTGGCACCTTGCTGCTTCACAGGGCTAGGTGTGATGTACAACTGAGAGGCTCAAACACCTGGGGCTGTCTCTGTATAAAACCAAGTAAAAAGAAAATAAAGAATCATGGAACATCAGTGAAATATCATGTGTAAGGGTCGAAAAGATAAATTAGTATTTAGAAGCAATTTAATCTTCCAATATGTGTCAACTTCAAATCCGCTAAGACTCTAACAATAGCAGAAAATATCTGAGACAAACATGATACAAAACAAAACCCAAACCCATCTGCTTTCTTAATCATAGGCTTTAAGAGTGTTTCTGCTAGTTGCCCAGCTATTTCAAGAGCTGTACTGTCTAAATCTGTATCGAAACAAACACAGAAGTCACAGTAAATCTGTCATGCAGTTCTTCAGGTCTATGCTTTAAATCCTTCTAAATGATAGAATTCAAGACAGACATTAAATGGAAATATTGCTTCTCTACAGCCTCTAGCACTGAAGATTTAAACTCTAATCCAGTCTGAATGGCCTCACCAAGAGCAAGAATGAGAAAATGTCCTTTCAGTGCCTGAATCAGGCTTTGGAGCATCCATTGCTGAAGCCTGAACTGCAAACTAAAAGATCACCAATCTTGTAAAACAGAAATTCTATCCTGGCTACTCTTGCTTTTGGGGAAGATGCTGTGGAGAAGATGAGTCAGAAGAATGAGGAGGTTTATACTTACCTTGTATCAGCCACAGTGGGATTAGTGGGGCGATGAAGCTTCTGGGCAACAGCAGCAGAGCCCTGGGATATGGCTTGAGGAAGATGGCAAAATTCAGATATAAAGGAAAGCTTGTATTTTATTAGGCCTCACATCTATTCTGAGAGTAGCCAGTGATCTTTAACCATGCAGGCAAGAGATCACCCGCTTGCCTTGGACTATATTCAACCATGAATGGTTACTAGAAGAATATAATAAGCCTAAACCAAATGTTACAAGAAATATGGAAAAATGAAAAGTGTAAGCTAAGACACAAGTAATGCAGAACAATACCAAACTAGGACAAAATAAATCAGCCTTCTACCAATGTTAAAACTGAAGAAAACCCATGAAACCATCAGCCACCAATTGACTAATGACTCTGTGCTCTAGAAACACAGATTGGATGTAAGCATAGATTAACCCAAGTCCCCAGGGACAGAGGGAAAAGCCCTTCCCTACTCCCTTGCCCTACTCAGCGCAAGGACTGCAGGAATCGTCTCCCAGCACCAAAAGCTGGGACATGAAGGGCAATGGGATTGCTGGCTCTGATGTTGGACAAGTCACAAGTTCCCTGCCCCACCCCCAGCTGCCAAACACACACTTTGGTATTTCATACCACACGTAGCAATCCAGGCTGGGTGACATAAAGGTTAAAAGTAATTTTGGCTGCAGTGGCCCAGCACAGAGATTACAAAAGGTATTTTATTATCAGAGTTCTCTATAGAAGGGCTGCTCGGCAGTAGGATGCAGCAGACAGATTCCTGAGGAAAGCAAGTGACGTGTGGCTGCTGCCAGCTCCTGACCCAGCTACATGCAGAGCGTGGCCATACCCGGCCATCACCACGTCCCCAGGGGCTGCTGGGCACGGCTCCCTCTGCACAGGGCCTGGAGCACACCAATCACCCTGCCAGCCACGCCACTTCCCAGCCAAAAGCAGCCACTGAACTTTTCAACAGTCAGTATTTTAAGGAGTTCTCCAATAGCACTCAGCATAAGCAGATAACCCTTTTAAATATAGACACCGGAATGGGAGCCCGAGTGCTGGGTGCCAGCAGTGATCTGGATTATTTGCTTGTTACTAAATACCCCTGGCATTACTGCCCAGGTTGTTCAGCTCAAGTCTGACGCACACGGTGGCAGAACAGCAAACAAGAATTTACAGGATTTTGTAAGAACTGAAATAATTCAAGGAGTAAGGAACAAATTGGTTCAGGGCTGCTGTTGCTCAGGGCTGCCTCTTTGGAAGAACGAGGGCAGGTTACTGTTTAATTATGTGTAAAACCCAGCTGAAGGCCCGACAAGCACTTCCAGATCTCAGCAGCAGGAAAGCAATGTGGGTATAAATAAAGAAAAGAAGACTTGTGGGAGCAGATTTAGCTCAAGGATGATTTTCCTCTTGATATCCAGCAATAATTGCACCACAACGTGCCTCTGAATTCCTTGGGATCCTGCCTACAGTTCTCTGAGATTTGCAGTATACACATGTGTAGAGTAGAGGATGAAAGTCCACTTTTCCATGTGGAAAAACTCCCACCTCTCTATGACAGAGGTTAGAAGGGGACAGAAAAAATAGAAACATTAGTTCCATGTGGAAAAAAACCTCTGTGGTGGACACCTGTAAAAAAGGCATCAAAAACCTGTTCATAAACCAGCGCCTCCAGGCCATCAGCTGGACCAAAGCAGGAACTTGGCAAGGCTTTAAAAGGATGCAGCAGGCACAGGTCTGGGAGCTTCTGCAGCAGAGAATAGGCAATAGCAAGGTGACAGGAGAACAAAGGACATAAAAATACAGATTTTGCTGTAGGCAGAGAATGCTGTGCTGCAGGTGCCCAGCTGAGCAGGGCAGGGAGGGGCAGCATCAGCAGGGTCTGCCCCAGTGCCCAGCTGGTTCACTGAGCCCCACATCCAGCTCAGAGCCCCAGCAGACCAGCTCTGCTCACAGCAGAGACCAGCTAAGCTGTGCTACTCACAGTCATCACACCACTACCAGCAGCGTGGGCAAAGGCTTACAAAAATAGCTAAGATTATAAATAGCAACTCTGATTTAATTAAAATTAAATACAACTCTGAGAAAGGTAACTGACCACGGTTGAGAACTCTTGATCAGAACAAACCGTTCAGCAATTATTAGACCTCATGTGATGACAGGACGTGTAAAAGGCTCTGTCCTGGTCTGCTGTAAACATCACATCTTCTAGATGAAGCTCTTGTTAAATATACTTTAAAACGCTGCCTTTTAACCAAAGGCCACTTGGAGAAGAAAGGGCACTTTTAAAACATGGTTAATGTTCTCATTTCTTATTTGCTTTTTTTGTTAAATGAGGGTGTTCCATTGTACTTGGCAAGCACCTTGGCGTGGAACAGTGGTCCCTTTATCTGGTTCATAATTTAAGCCTCTTCCATATTTTGTTTTTAGACAATGCTGTTGCTAGGTCACAGCCAAAGGGCTACACATGTAACTGACCTATTTCTTCCTGCAGGGATGGGCCCGGCTGATGAGGACAGGGCAGGAACCATCTCCCACCCCATGGGAACAGCCTGTGACGCCCTGCACTTTCTGCAGGCTGTTCTTCCAACACCCTGCAGTTTGCCAAGGGAGAACCCAGCACCACACCCACAGTACCTTCACTTTCTAGCAGTGATTGCACTTTGCATGGTCCTTTAAAAATCTCTTCTGTCTCCACACAGGGAATTCCTTCTGCTTAATAACCCTGGCTGCCCAGCTGTGCCCTACAGTGACCCATGGATGGAGGCTGATGTGAGAGCAGGGTGTGCACCAAAGCAGAGAGCACAGCCTGTACAGTGCTGCCTCCTCAGCACAGGTAGAAGACAAAGGTAATGAAGCACCATGCTGGGTGTCCTAAAAAACAAAAAAAGCCCATCATTTGTACAAGATGTGTTTTTAAGCTGAATTTTGTTTCCCATTCTTCCACAGTTCCCACCCACTCACTGATTTCTTCCAATCTCAGCAAAAGTCCCACAGCCCTAGAGAGCAGTCCCTTGCCCAGAGAGGGCAGCGGGCACTGCCCCCCTACAGCCCACAGCCCCTGCTGTGGCTGCATAAACATCCAGGGACTGTCCCCTCTCCAGGTGCCCATCCTGTGCCACACGGAAAGGGCAGATCCTTGTTTTAGGCCAGTGCTACCTGCCAGAGGAGCAGGGATGGAAGAGTCTGGAGGAACTAAAACACTGTCACAGGAAACTTTGTAGGAGTTTGCCAGAAGAGGTAGCTCCATTGTACAGTTAATTAGCTCCCACTGGAACGGCTGTGATGGGAGGAACTGGAAGAGAAATACATTCTGTTCTAGGGCTTGCTGCAACAGAGACCTGACCTGCACATTTTGAAACATCCCACAGGAGTTACCTGCTTGGCTCCCAAAATCTCATGGAAGGGCTCCAGCCAGGCTCTTGGCTGAGGGACCTGCACACTCACCTTCACTCCAGGCTGCCAGCAACGTGAAGGTGCTCACACACACAGAGCAGCCTTTGCTTTAACACTAATCTGTCTAAAATATTGATAAAACAGAAAGTTACCACACCACTACAGGGGATTTTCCTCAGTACAGGCTGCAGGCACCAGGACAGAAGCAAACTCTTGGGACTCTCCTTCCAGGATGCTGGAGCCCCAGCAGCAGCACTTCCAGGGAGTTTCTCATGCTTCCATGAACTCCCTGTGCTAGGCAGGGACCCTCACAACTGCCCCAGCTGCAGCACAGCAGCTGCTCTTCACTCAGCAGGGTGTGTACAAAGCACTACAAACAGCCATTTTTGCTGGCCATGTTTTTATTTGTTTTTAGTTTTAAACAGGGGAGCCAATGATACATCCAGTATTTCAAAAAATCAGAAGGTAAAACAAATTTTTAAAAGACCGAGATGCTACATGCTATATTTAACCTAATTTTATTCATGCTTGCTTTTGAGGGGGGCTGGGAGTGGGACAGGAATCATTCAGTAAAAACATACAGTAAAAACAAAATGTCTCACCATATAGAACTTTAACCTACAGTAATGTTGTACCTTAATTATTTCCATGCACACAACTAACATTACAAAATTTTTAAAAAAAATGAACACAATTAAGACTTCTAGGAGCATTTGATAATAAAGCAATTCCTAATTTCTTTTGTAGAGATCAAGCACCTCCAATTACAAATTCCTATACACAGTGAGTGCTTTACTTGAAATGAAAACTAAAAAATAAAAATAAAAATGTATTGGATAGCCTCAGAATAAGCCGATGTTAATATATATCCAGCTATGTAGGCAATAAAACCATAGTGCTAAACAAAAACTTTTATCTGAAAAGTAACTCAAAAATTGACTTTCTATAATCACAGAAATATACTTATTTGCTAAAATAAATAAAAGTGCTGCATATTAACACTTCACTATAAAGAATGCATACCAGAACATTTATAAATATTGAATGATTTTCAATAGGAATAGCTACTACAATAATGCTGGCTAAATAGAAGTGCATAATGAGAAGCACTATGGGTGGTTAATGTTTTGCCACATACTGCTGTTACCTTGAGGTAGATAACACATGCGTACCAAATTCTGCATTCATTTCAGTTGCTGCTGGTATCATGTGTCTAAGAAATGTGTAGAGTATGAAAAACTCTAAAATACGCATGAATGAAAAAAAAATGTTTTGGGAAAAATAGATATTCTCATGCAATTATGTACAGTCTCACTGTGTAAATTTCAAGGCAAGGTTCTTTTTCTGCAAAACATGGACACTGTTTTACTGAGAGAATGTTTTTTTACTTGGTTTAGTGCATTTTTTTGTTACCTCCTGCATTTTGCATTATTTTGCTCTATTCTTTAATTTTGTGTGCAAACGACATGCCAGTTTAAAAACAAAACTAACTCATGTATAGAAAGTAATTCTGGATTGTAAAAACAATGGTAAACAGAAAACTAATGAAATCCATACCAAAATTACACCATCTGATTCAAGTAAAAAAATTACTTACACTAGTAATAAAAAAAGACAAACACATCTCATGAATATAAAAGAAATGTCTGCTGAGTGTTTTAGTTTAGATGTTTCAGAATGCTGCTGTAGGTTTTGTGGGGAATCTGGGGAGATGATTTCATAGCAGAAGGCGTTAGCGTGGCCTGGATGGATTTCAGAGGCGAACCCACAGGGCTGTGAAACTGAGGAATACCTATAGCCTCAAGCTGCTTGTTGAAGAGGAGCTCCCCACTGTTACTGAGAAAGCTCTCTTCTCTTTCCTTCTCCCCAAGCTTCCCCTCTTCTACTGGCTCAGGTTCTAGCATTTCAGCATCTTCTTTCTTACTAAAAAATTTGTCCAAATAACTGGTGTAAGTATTTTCTTTTTCAACTTGTTCATCTTTCCTGACTTCGCAACAGAACTGGTCTATGAGGAAGCACCCCTCCCCACCACTGACAAACTGACTGTCCCAAGAAGTTTGGTACAGAGCTTCTAACTGTGCCAAATTGGCCATTCCTTTCTCCTGCTTCTCTCTGCTTACTGACTTCGATATTACTCCTTTCAACTCTATCTGAGACACTGAACTATTCAAGTCATTTAATTTATCAACATCAGTAGACTCATGTTGTAAACTAAGCTGGATGGTTTCTGCTATAAAAGAATCAAAGTCAAATCCCTGATTCTTCTCCCTTTCTTTTTCAACGAGTTGCTGTGATGCTTCCTCAAGCGCTATCTGAGCTTTCACCAACCCATTCTTTTCACATTTAGACTTGCCTTTCTTGTCAGACTTTTCTTTGCTTTGTTCCTTCCAGTTTGAAAGATCTATAATAAGCTTGGGCTCATAGTAATGGTTAACTTCACTGTCTCGCCAAACTAAATTATCTAGGTATGAAGATGACCTCATTTTGTAATTGCAAGTGTGACTACATTCCAGATCACAATACTTGTTTTCGTGGTGATCTGAGTACTGCCAGCAAGGCTCAGTAGAGAAGTGGGTGTCAAAGGCAGGATCCTCCAGGTACTTTTCACGATCTCCATCCAAATATTTGCGAGGATCTACTTGCACTTCTTCTTCATCAGTAACATCAGAAAGAGCCCTTGGATCACGCTGAACTTCATCAGCTTCATAGTTATTATGAATAGGCCAGTCATGGTCTGAAAACTGGCTTTCGTGGTATCTGTAAAACAATTTCCTAAGTGTTAGCAGCTAAAAACAGTCTTCTAGCTCCCAAGACAGAGACAGTTAAGTTTAGAAATTCCCTCACAAAATAATGACAATTCCATACAAAGTTTTTCCTTAAACCAACTGGGCACCTCTTCCAGGTTTTTAATTTAATCTAGCATAAAGAAACAATTATGTACAATAGCTCACTCCATTTACAGAACTCTTTCTAAAGTGTGCTTAATTGACTTGAGATGACTACTGTGAAATCTCTTTATTATAATATGCACTAAGCATTAGACAGGACAATAATAATTAAAACTCTCCTTAAACAAAGTCTATTTTTAGAGAAGTATTTTGGAGAAGAAAAAAATAATGCAAATATTAACTTTAGATTCTAGAGTCCTGAGTGCAACTCAGGAATCCATCAGCATATCCAAGTCATATCTAATGGTTTATAAATCCAAATATAATTTTTATTCTCAGGTCAAGTCAAGAAGAAGAAACAAACAGAAAAGAAAATAATGCCCATGAAGCAATGTCACTTCAAGCACAAAACCATCCAGTTATGTTACCACAGTAAGTTATAAATTTACCTTTCCCAATTATAAATATGGCTGTGACTTTCATCCATTAGCAGAATATCATCAACCTCATCTTCAATGTGAAAAGGATGACTTGAAATAGGCTCATCCGTTGGAAAGGAATAAATGCTCATATAAGGATGGGACAAAGCTTCTTCTGCTGTCAATCGATCCATGGGACTAAATGTCAAAATTTGCTCCAGAAAGTCCAGTGCTGTAGAATATAAGCTACCATTAAATGGGAAATTTCTGACATTTACAACTTAACATTAGCTTAATCATTTGCTCTAGAGCCTCTGGTTGTTTCCAAGTAGCTGCCTGTGAAGTATCAGCTGCTGACAGTACAGTGCCAAATATGCATCCCATAGCCATCAGAAAGAGAGAGAAGTCAAATCTAACATCAATCACAATTTAACTTACAGCATTAAAAGAACAGCAATAGACAGAAAGCTTCAAGCTGAATCAGTATCCACCAATGGCTACCAGAAACACTGCTGTTCCTTTGGCTGGGGGACTCTCTCTTAAAAACATTTGAAATGCAGTCCTTCTATACTGACTCCATTCTAACATTCCCTTGTATTTAAAAGGCCAATGTCTCAAAACAGAGCAATTCCAGTGCAAGTAGGTCCAGCAGAGATTCACAATTCTACTCTAGAGATAACCAAGCAGCCATCATGGAAGTAATTTTTTTTATTATAGCAGAAGACAATCCTCCTTCAAAGAACACCGTTTCTTCTAACTGAAACTTGCTTTTAACAATCATACACCTGCACCTCAAAGCTGCATGCCATTTAATGATTTTGAAAAACCAACACATTGAACCAAGTTGGTTTTTTCATTACTTACCTTCAGGACTGATGCCTGGAAGCAACTGAGTTAAAGGTTTGTGTGGCTCAGTCATATCGTTTTTAATGTAAACTGGAATTACATTGAGAAGCTCCTGACGGTCCTCCTCGTGTACAACAGGAATTGATTCTAGAATCAACTGCATCTGTTCAAGTTCATGTGCACCTGAGCACCAAAAGAAAAGACAAGCTGCCACTTCAACTTTAAACATTTCTGATCCCTGTATATGAAAGGCATGTCAAAATTTTGTGCTCTAAGCAGCTATTTCCAGTAAAAGATTATAATCTCCTGCAACAGAGGAAAGGCTGAAGTTCTGAATTTAAATGATAATAAATCTGAAGAGCTCTCAAGAAATGCTGTGGCATATGAAGAATTACAGAGCTGTTACTCACAGATAAAGAGGCCTAACCTTAAGCATTTGTAAGGGTGTTTTCACTATGGATGAGGTACTCTACAGCAATTCCCTTTTTATTTTACACTATATACTGCAATCCTCCCCCTTCAACTGACCCACTTAATTAATCCAGTATTTGACCTCACTTTCAATTTCCGTTATTAATAAAATAAGCAGTAGTTTAGCTCTGAAATACATTTTGCAGGCCACAACCATTTGTATTAATATTCTACTCTGAAAGCCTGCATTAACTGTCAAGTGCAAGACAAAAATCACCTGTTGGTTACATACAGTGATATTCTTTTTGAAAACAGTACTCTGTTATGATTGAAATTACAGTACTCTTTTAGCACTACCTGAAATTTCCCTGGGTAAGAAAAACAAAGGCCTATACAGCAGCAATTTTGAATAATGAACTGCATTTATATTCAATACTGGAGTACACAGAAATATAATTTCCCAACTTGAGCTTGTTGTTCAGCTGTTTTTTAACAGAATTGTAACTCTCTGTACAGTTACTGGGCCAATAAAAAACTGTGACAAATACCAATGCTAAAAAAAAGAAAGAAAAGCCAAAATGTGGCAGTTGTGATCAATCTATGCTGAATGATGAAATCTGAAGACTTTGTCCCATTATTTGCCAGCAGAAGTTCTTGATGCAATGGGAACCTAATAAATCTTGTATCAGCCAAGCATTTAATACTCTGGGGACATTACTCCAGTAGTTAGTAATTCAAAGAGTGAAAAACTCACTGCATGTTAAGAGAAGTTTCTACATGTATTAATCACTGATTTATAATGCTTTCAAGTGTCAGTTCTCCATTAAGTACTTAATGGGAAGAAGCTCTCAATTCCACTGTCTCTTCATGCAAAGCTAAGAATGACTGCAGAGGTGTGCTCTCAGTCCACACGTGTCTCAAGGAATGTGAAATTTGAAATGCAAGCTTAGCTCTCAGAGGTTTTATTTGTATTACTCCTACAATTCAGACCAACAGCAGCAAATCCAAGAGTGAGCCTGAATGAGACAGCTGCTGCTGAGGCCCCAGGGTACACAAAAATAAGCATTTCAGGAGTTTACTCATCTGCTCCCATGGACTGAGTGCTTGTCAGCAGGTAATGATCTCCTCCAGTGCAAATGACAGTTTCACTCTATCTAAAATGCCCTAGCTTGTGCTCTGAGCTAGATGAGCAACATGGTACAGGATGGTTATCAAGAGATTGGCTCCAAAAATTTGCTCCTGATCCTAAACCAAAGCTCTAATACAGATGCACCCAATGAGATCAGAGCATTGCTTCCTATCTTACCTGGAGGTTGCACATTTCCTTGCTGTATTGCACTAAATTTTACACCTTTAAATCTATGCCCCTGGGCTTTCATAATTTAAAATACAAAGAAGTGAGAAGCGATTAGGTTGACTACATTAAAAAAACCTTTATGCATATGATACTCAGGATATTCATAATCTTCAAATACTCCCTGGATACACCAATTCACACATGTATCAGAACACTTCTTAGGCAACCAATAAATTTAGCTCAACATAATCACAGACAGATATCCCATGCATGACTTCTAAATTAAATTGTGATATTTATCTAAATACATACCAATACAAGTAACAAAACTGAAATGTCTTCTGCTTTACAGATACATCAACTTAGAGTTTATATAAATGCATAATAATACAGCATATCCTGATAGTCAGTGACTACTGATGTTAGCCAAGAGAACCAATCTTTCCTGAGGAAGATAATTAAGCAGTACCACTCCTTTCATGAATAAACATACTGGTTTTATTCTACCCACCTGCAAAGAGGGTTTTCCCAGTCAGCATTTCAGCAAAGATGCAACCTGCAGCCCACATGTCAATGGCTTTAGTGTAGTTGTTAGGAGAAAGCAAAAGCCGGGGCGATCTGTACCATTTAGTAACCAATCCTTCAGAAAGATGGCCCTAATGAAATTAATTTTAAAAATTCATTAGATTTTTAAGACTTATGTTTTCCTAATTTATTATTTTTTTAATACACTACTAACAAGATTTTTTTAGTCTCACAGTCCCAGTGATTATATTATGTGCAATTTACTAAACCTTTCTATTTTTACAAATACCTTTGTGAGTGAACAACAACCATATAGAAACAACTATATATAAACACTATTTATTAGTCAAATGAGCTGCAGCAAAACTGTCTCATTCCCAGATGCCAAATAAATGCAGAGATGATACTGAACTCTCTTGTGAAACATCTAGACCAGGAGGACAGTATCTCTAAACCAATCCCCCAAAGTAGCCACACTTGCACTATGAATGCACAACTTACAATCTTATCTAAGGCTTCTATAACAAAATATAATTAAATGTTGCTTGTAATCTCAGGTTCTATCTTCACCGTTAAAACCTTTGCTTTTCTAAACCCATTTAGTAATAAGAAAATATTTTATGCTTGCAGTAGTCCTAGCTGAGACAAATCATGCTAAGGAGGCCTATCTACCTGTGCAAAAGGGAAAAGATGCTATTTTAAGAAGGCACAGTTGTCAACTTATCACTTAGATATTCCCACTCTCTGCATACCTTGTGGGAATAATGAGGATCCATGATTCGTGCAAGACCAAAGTCACCAATCTTCAGCACCAAGTCTTCAGTATTAATGAAAAGATTAGCTGGTTTGAGATCTCTATGCAGAACATTTGCAGAGTGAATATACTTGAGCCCACGTAGCAGCTGGTACATGAAAAGTCTGGCATGATCTTCCAGTAAAGGGCCTTGCTCTAGCAAATTAGCCAGATCTGTCTCCATGTATTCCTGGACAATGTAAACACAGTTCAATTCTGTCAGGGAGCCCACGTCATCTGTTAACTGGCTTCCACTGGGACCAAGAATTTCAAATACTTTGACAATGTTATCGTGGTCAAGTCTTCTAATAATTTTGATCTCACGTAGAGCATGTTTAACACTCTGGGGATCTGTAAGGACAATTTTCTTGACAGCTACTCTTTTGTCACAGTCATTATCGACAGCAGAAAAAACTAAGCCGTTTCCACCACAGCCCAGTGGTTTTAAGTCCATATATCGAGAGCCCAGATCAAAACCATGAATGTTCATGAGACTTTCAAATTTTTCTGCCATTTTGAAATTCTTTACGTTTTTCCTCAAACTACTAAGCTTCTGTAAACACACGGAGACACTTCCACTGGTATCTGAAGGAAAGGTCTTAGAGAAAGGGAGAAGAAACACTTGGCTTCGACTGCAAGATGGTTTCTTGACACTCTCATTTCATTATGAGCCAGCCAGGCCTGTTGTGTCCCCTTGAATTTAGAGCCTATAAGCTCTAGAACTCAAACCGAGCATAAGATAGAAAGATTGCAGCATTCATAGTTCAAGAAAGGTGCAGCATTTCTGCAGACATTAAAGAAAATACTCACAAGAAACTCAAACGGAATGAAATGACATACTATGCACTCAGCTCTACTGTGCTAATCTGGTTAACATTTAACAAAAATGTGAATAAATATGCACATAATAGGCTTCTATTAACATCCTCCTCCTCACAGTGCAGATACATTCAGTGTTGGACTGGTCCTGAGCAGCGTCATTCTATGGTGCTGGTAAGCACTATTTTTTTTTTCTTCTTCCTCCTTCTTCTCTTCTTTGTTTACAGTCTAGTTAAATGGGAAACTGGCAGCTCTTGATTTACAAAAGATGCCTTCTGTTAATGATCAGGTGGCTCCAGCTCACCACAATCACAATCAAAGCTACCATCCATTTTACACCGTGGCAACCTGTAAGGCAGAGAAAAATACATCAGTACCCCAGCACATACAAAAGTCTTCCTCCTCCCACAGCTCACTGAGTTGTCTTAAATATACAACTTATTTACTGTCCAGTTACAAAAATAATAAATCATCAAAAAAGCTAAACTAATTAGAAATTATATGTACTTTTTACACTTGTGGAAGAAAGTAATAATGACCAACCACCATTTCTGAATGTATCGTGAATACTTTTTATGTAATCTATTGAATTTATGGCACACAACAAAAAATCCTGAGTCTTAAAAAAGAGACTAACAAAGCAAACTTGGTAATTCTCCAATAGAGCTGCTAAGAGGCAAGCCAGAAGCAACAGTATTGGTAGCACCTGTCAGCAAATTTTGGAAGAATTCTTTTCACTAAACTTTTATTTGAAGACAAAATCAGGTTTAACTGTTTCACCATAATAAGAGGTAACCAGGTACCAGTCTCATGAAAAGGGGAAGGCTTTACACTCACAGTATTTACTGAATATACAGCACACATCCAGTGCCACTTATAAAGCTTTAATCCTTGTGATTTTGGATAAAGTTTACCAACATCTCAAATAATAACTTTGCCTCTATAGACACATTTTTACAGGAATCATAGGGGCAATTCCCATATACCAGACAAATACCATTACTTGATCAATTATTTCTACACTTATCCAAATTAGATTACAAAGAAAAACTAGCAGCAAGTACATTTTACAGAGTAATTGATATGTTCTACAACCATTTCCTCTAACATATGGGCTCTTTCAGACATAATTTATTTTTTAATAGTGTAATGAATTCACCTACTGTTCATGAAAAACTGAACCGGCAATTTTCTCAGTAAGTTCCTGTCAGCAACAGCAGAATGCAGTCATGAAGACCACATGGTGCATTTTTGTACAATATCCTCACTTCTTTTAAAAGCTCAAAAATGCCACAAAGGGAAGAGTCAGAGGTGTATGCTACACAGTGTGGTAAGCTTTGGGCAATTCCACTAAAGTCACTTGAATGTTCTTCCCCAACATGTATAGGTCACATCAAACCACTAAGTGCCTCCTGTTCAATCTTAGATTAAAACATTTCAGCTCTTCCCTCAGCTCTCTACCTAAATGTAAAGGTCACCACACTATCCCAATACTTCAGAATTAATTATATGAATGTTTTCCTTTAAAACAGTGCTAGCCTTTCAATGGGACAACTGTGGGCAAGCAAAACAAGTTTCCTCACTCCTACAGAGCAGCAAGAGCAGCTGACAAGTTATTAACATATTTTAAATAATGGCCTCAATTCACTAAAGCAATCAGAATTGTACAGAGAAAAAGAAAAAAAAAAGGGAAAGAAAGGCACACTGGCAATGAGAAACAAGCCTGCTCCAACACATTGAAATATTACGGTTCCTTGTGCTCAAGCCTGACTGACACACACAGCCCCAGTGCCCTGGCTCGCTCGCTCCCTCCTGCCACACACCACCTGCCCCCAGGTATGTGGGCAGAACAAGACAAACACAGGCAAGAAGGAAACACATGCTATCCCCTGCTCAGCTTTTCTCTTCAAATAAAGATCACCAAATGTGGTATTTCAGAACTGAAAAGCACTGAGCTGCCCTCTACTGATGTGGTACACCCTGCCACAAGGGTGATCTTCAGAGCTTCCTCTACTCAGCATGTGGAACTTAAGACTGCCTTAGGATTTCTTTCTTTGTGCATTGGCAAGACTCCTAATTTTAAACAGTGTTTTAAAAGGGTTATTACAGCCTCAGTACAAACACAATGAGGTGAAACTACTATTTTTCCCCAAACGATCTCAAATTTTTACCAATAGCAAGACATTAGAGTGAGGACCCTTTTTAAAATACCCATGAATTTATTTAAAGAATACAAGTAAAATTTATCCTAAAGGGGACAGCATCAGTGACTATCCAACTCTGTTCACAATTACAAAGCCAAGATGTTCAGCCGTTTAATTTTTAACGTTTTAAAACTTGACATATTTTCTCACATGTACTACTTTCAGGTTCACTCATTCTGAGCTGCTGCCTGTACAATAATTTACATCACCCCATTCACCTTTCATTCCAACACCTCCCCCCAAGTTGTTATGGAAATTAATTTTTATACCAATACTTCAAAATTCACATTAACTTGAGGTCCAAGGCCTCTGTTCAGTTACCCTGCTGTATTTTACATCCCTGGGACCACCTACAACCAGTTGTATTCTGCCTCATAATCAGGCTTATTGTTTCACACTGCTATGTCTTCAACATGCAGCAATACTGAAACTGTTTGCACCAGCTGCGTGACACATCTGGAACCTCTCTTTTAGCTAGTTCCATTAAACAGCCCAGGAACAGATTCAAAATGCTGCCCATCAGTAGCAAAGATTAATATCTATCTACCATCTCTTTGCCATAACTCAGATCTTATCCCCTACTGCCATGAGTGAATGCAGCAATGAAAGGATGCTGCTTCAGGGAGAAAGGTAACTATGGCCCACTTGCTTCCTGAAGTAGGAGCCCTAAAATTTTCATTCTGTATCCCAATGACACATTTTTAATCATCAGTTTACACTTATGCTTTCACTAGGTGTCCACTAATTACAGTGTTTTCAGAGAGCATGCAATCATCTCCACAATCAGACTGATTTAGCAAAGAGAACAAATGCTGACAACATAAGCAACCAACCTGGTGCAGCCTTCATTTGACCTGATCCTGCTCCAAACTTCCTATCTGTGAACAAATCACTTAAACCCATGCTCTAGCCACTTGAAACATAATGGACTACTGTAAGAAAAGGAGGGGTTTATCATCCCAATTTGAGCTGAACAGGCTATTGACGTAGGCAGTGACATTTTCATCTAGGCTGTCACCTTGCCATGACGACCAGGTTTTTTATAAGGGATACTTTTACTCCTTCTTCACACGAAGTGTAAAGAGGGAAACACAAAGACACCGGTTTCTTAAGTGGTTTACAACTATGGTTTTAAAATGGGTCAGTTGTTGGGAGAAGATAACAGCAGTGACCCACAGCAGGGCTTTGAAATCTTCCCTAGTGATGATCATCACACTTGGCTGGCTTCAGGAATTGCGCAAGCAGCCCCTTCAAATCATGCTCAGCTCCCGCACGTGGATTTATCACAGTTTTCAGGAAACAGGATGTACACCGAAACAGTCAGGTATGAGATGTTTACTTTGTCAGAAATACAAATAAGACCAAAAGATACCAGTTAATTTAATTATGCTGACCATATAATGATCAAATTATTACTCACAGGAGAAAGACCGAGAATGACTAATGATATATTATACAACCTGCTAAGTACTATCCCTTTGACTGAAAAAATACGGAGCACAGAAGAACTTTTTTTTAGATCAGCCACGTTGCAGTCAGTAGGCAGAGTGACTCATCGTCCAACTCACGAAACTGCTGCTTTCTAAAGCCTCCTACTTGCTCCCCACGCTGTTTAGGGAACTCGGTGCTGGCAGTAAGCAAATGTTACTATTAGTTTATAAATCTTCGGAAGAATCTGTAAAAACACACAAGAACCCAGTGTACTTTTTCGTATCACTCAAAGCCCACCATCAGCTAACCACAGCCTGCTGCCCCTCTGCAGACCTGCTACCATCTGCTGTTCCACTGAACAGGTAACCAGTCAAGAGTGAATTCGAGATAACAACCACACAAGCAAAGACTGAGCTTGAGCAAAGGGCTGAAATGAAAGTTCCCATTTTAGCTTTAGAGCACACGTTTTCTGAATGCAATTGCCAAACAAAAATGCACCTCTATTTTAAGCCACCGCTTTCCGGTATTTGTAACTGGTTAATAAACACATAATGCTGTGACGACGTTATTTTCATATATACACACACATATCTATATAAAAAGCTTGCTGGCAACAGCACTGGCCATACGACAACACACCGACCGCCCTTTCTTTTTCCATTGTCAGCCTGATCCCAAACGGCAGTGAATAAGGCACAAAAAGAGACATCCTACAGACGCCAAGCGAGAGCATCCTGCCTTGCCTAGGCAAGGGTACCTGTTCCCAAATCTCAGCACTCGGGCAGTCTCTCTTCAAGCCATTTCTGTCCGGTGTTTCAAGCTACTTATTAAAAGCATTAAGTCACTTTTCCCACAATAGGTTCCCGGAGCCTGCGGGTGCCCGGGAGCAGGAGCGAGCGGTACCTGTGCGCTATCAGCCGGCTCGCAGAACCGCGCTGAATGCAGCGGCAAAACTTCCGCAGGCGGTGGAGGTCGGGCCCCCCCGGCAAAGGACATCCTTCCTCCCGCCGCCCCCGGGCGGAGCAGCCTCGCCCGCCTGCGCCGCCGCTCCGGCCGCCCG